>PVLC010009620.1:0-37166 GCA_004027655.1 Graphiurus murinus | reverse complement strand
AAGAGCCATCTTTAAAAAAATTTTTTTTTGGTACTGGGGATTGAACCCAGGGGCATTCTACCTCCAAGCTACACCCCCAGCCCTATTTGTTTTTGTTTTTGTTTTTTAAGCTTTATTTTGAAAAGGGTCTCACTAAGTTTGGAGGGCCTCACTAAGTAGCAGAGGCTGGCCTTGAACCTTCGATCCTCCTGTCTCAGCCTCCCAAGTCCTGGGATTACAAGCCTGCTCCACCACCCCCTGCAAGGGCAACCTTCTTAATCACACGGCCAGGAAAGAAGCAAACGTTTGCTGTGGGTCTTCCATGCACAGGAGGATTTTACATACATAATCTCATTTAGGTACTCTTGGCCCCATTTTACAGATGTGGAAACTGAGGCTTAGTAGGTCCTTGGAAGAGACTTCTCTCAAGGCATAAAAAGGGAGGACCTTTGAGAATGCGCACCGGGAGCCACGCTAGCACAGGCCCCCATGGCCCGGACGCCGTCGCCACCTAGTGGTGTAGTACCTTAAGTACAAGCAGAACACCTAAACAGGCTTTACCTTGCCTTCATCCAGTGGCTCAGATTGCGAGTGTGTTTTCTCTGTGTGTGTGCCGTACTGGGGATCGAACTCAGGGGCATTCTACCTCTGAGCTACAGCCCCAGTCCTATATTGTTTATTTATTTTTGTGGGGGGTGTGGGTGTGGGTGGGGGTGTATGTGGTTCTGGGGATTGAACTCAAGGGCATTCTACCTCCAAGCTGCACCCCCAGCCCTACTTTATTTTTATTTTATTTACTTGTTAGTACTTAGGATTGAACCCAGGGGCATTCCAGGGTCTCACAAGGTTGCTGATTGTCTTGCTAAGTTGCTGAGGCTGTCTTTGAACCTGCAATTCTCCTGTGTCAGGGGCATTCTACCTCCAGGCTACACCCCCAGCCCTACTGATGGTTGGTTGGTTGGTACCTGGGATTGAACCCAGGGTCATCCTACCTCTGAGCTACACCCCCAGCCCTTTTTATTTTGAAACAGGGTCTCACTAGGCTGCTGATTACTTCGCTAAGTTGCTGAAGCTGTCCTCAAACCTGCAATCCTCCTGTCTCAATCTCCCAAATACAGGGATTGCAGGTGTGTACCACCACACCCAGAGAGTTTGTGTTTTAATATTTGTATCCTCAATAACAGAGAAGTGGGAGCCGGGCGTGGTGGTGCACGCTTGTAATCCCAGCATTTGGGAGGCTGAGACCAGAGGATCGGGGTTCGCGGCCAGCCTCAGCTACTTAGTGAGGCCCTCTGCAATTTAGTGAGACCCTGTTTCAAAATAAAGAATAAAAAAATAGGGCTGGGGGTATAGCTTGGAGGTAGGATTCCCCTGAGTTCAATCCCCAGTACCACAAAAAAAATAGAGAAGTGGGGTTCACTAATAATAATCTTTTATATTTAGGATGTGATCCTGGGCAGAGTTCACTTTGTGTGTGTGTGTGTGTGTTACTGGGGATTGAACCCAGGGGCATTCTACCTCCAAGCTACACCCCCAGTCCTATTTTATTTTGAAACAGGTTCTCACTAGGTAGATGAGAGTCTCACTACTTGCTGAGGCTATCTTCGAACCTGAGATCCTCCTGTCTCAGCCTCCCAAGTATTGGTATTACCGGAGTGTGCCACCACACCTGACTCACCATTTGTTTTTGTTTTTAAGAGTTTACCAGCTGGGCGTGGTGGCGCACGCTTGTAATCCCAGCATTCGGGAGGCTGAGACCGGAGGATCCGGGTTCGAGGACAGCCTCAGCTACCTAGTGAGGCACTCCCCAACTTAGTGAGACTCGGTTTCAAAATAAAGAATAAAAAATAGGGCTGGGGGGTATAGCTCGGAGGTAGAATGCCCCTGGGTTCAATCCCTAGTACCACAAAAAAAAAAAAAAAAAAAAAAAAGAGTTTACCATTAGCCGGGTGTGGTGGCACACGCTTGTAATCCCAGCATTTTTTTTTTTTTTTTTTTTTTTTTTGGAATTGGGGATTGAACTCAGGGGCATTCTACCTCCGAGCTACAGTCCCAGCCCTGATTTTATTTGTTATTTGGAAACAGAGTCTTACTAAGTTGCTGAGAGCCTTGCTAAGTTGCCAAGGCTGGCCACGAACCTGTGATCCTCCCATCTCAGCTTCCCAAGTGTCCTCACCATACCTGACTTCCTTTTTTTTTTTTTTTTAATTTGGAAACAGAGTCTTGCTAAGTTGCAGAGGGTCTCACTAAGTTGCTGAGGCTGGCCGAGAACCTGTGTCAGCCTCCCAAGTACTAGGATTATAAGCCTGCACCACCGTGCCCACCGGCTCCTTTTCTATTTCTAAAGATGAGAGATAGCCAGGTGTGGTGGCGCACGCTTGTAATCCCAGCATTCGGGAGGCTGAGACTGGAGGATTCGGGTTTGAGGCCAGCCTCAGCTACCTAGTGAGGCACTCCGCAACTTAGTGAGACCCTGTTTCAAAATAAAGAAGAAAAAAAAAAAAAAAGTAGGGCTGGGGGTATAGTTCGAAGGTAGAATGCCCCTGAGTTCAATCCCCAGTACTGGAAAAAATAAAGAAAGAATAAAAAATAAGACTAGGGGTGTAGCTGGGAGGTAGAAGGCCCCTGGGTTCAATCCCCAGTACTGGGGAGTTAAAAAAAATGAGAGAGGCAGCCTGTGGAATTTGACCCAAGGCAGAAAGTCAAGCTCCACCTTGCAGGAAGCAAGGCAGGCCCAGGCGCAGGGCCCGCTCTCCCACTTACAGAAATCCACTAATAGGGCTGGGGAAGCAGAACGCCAAATGGCATTGCCCGGCAGGTGCACCCAGCCGCGCAGAAAGCAGGCTGCGGCGCCGGCGTCCGAGGGAGCCCGCCCTGCCCTTTGGTCCATCCGAAGGTCAAAGCTCCCGCAGTCTCTTCCCACGCGGGCCGCCAGGAAGAGTGATGCTCTACTGTCCGATGGTCTCGCCTTCCTCTGCACGCGGAGCTGCGGCGGCAGGAGGTGCAGGCTGAGGCCAGAGGAGAGCCGGCCAGCAGACCCGGACACTCCGGGGGCAGCGCCGGCCAGGAGCGCGGGGCGCGGGGCTCCATCTGGCCCCCCTGACCACGGGCAGGCCACATGTCCTGCCGCCCACGGAGCGCCTGCGAGCCCCGGGCGGGGAGGGAGGACGCGAGCTCACCCTTGCCACCGTGCTGGGCCGCACCAGCCGGCTCCCAGAGCCCCAGGAGGCTGCGCGCATGGCGGGGGTCCTCTTGCCTCCCCCTCCCCACCACGGCCTAGTGACAGGGACTGTGCGGCCCGCAGGGCGCCCGGGCTGAGGATGGCTCCGGCTTCCGCCGTCCGGAGCTCACCTGGGGCTCCTCCATCAGGGACGGGGCCTGCTTCCCTCCCCGCATGGGGCGGGCTTTGTGACTCGCCTTGACAGATGGAAGGTAGGGTATATGACACCTGATCGGCCCACTTTGGGGTGTGTGTGTGTGTGTGTGTGTGTGAACCCAGGGGTGTTCTATCTCTGAGCTAGACCCCCAGTCCTATTTTATTTTAATTTTAAATAATTTTTTTGAGGTACTGGGAATTGAACCCAGGGGCATTCTACCTCCGAGCTACACCCCCAGTCCTATTTTTTAGTCTTTATTTTATTTTATTTTTTTGCGGTACTGGGGATTGAACTCAGGGACATTCTACCTCCGAGCTATACCCCCAGCCCTATTTTTTATTCTTTATTTTGAAACCGAGTCTCAATAAGTTGCAGAGTGCCTCACTAGGTAGCTGAGACTGGCCTCGAACCTGTATCCTCCGGTCTCAGCCTCCCGAATGCTGGGATTACAAGCGTGCGCCACCATGCCCGGCTTAGTCTTTATTTTGAAACAGGGTCTCTTTAAGTTGCGGAGGGCCTCACTAGGTAGCTGAGGCTGGCCATGAACCTGCAATCCTCCTGTCTCAGTCTCCCAAGGATGGGATTACAAGCATGTGCTACCACGCCCGGTTATTTATTTATTTATTTATTTATTGAAACAGGGTCTTGCTAAATTGCTGAGGCTGTCCTCGAGTCTACAATCCTCCTGTCTCAGTCTCCCAAGTATTGGGAATACAGGCATAAGTCACAGCGCCCAGCTTTCTATATGCTCTTGAAACAGACCCTGCAGCCAGGCGTGGTGGCCCACACTTGTAATCCCAGTACTTGGGAGGCTGAGACAGGAGGATCACAGGTTCATGGCCAGCCTCAGCTATTTAATGAGGTCCTCCACAACTTAGTGAGACTCTGTTTCAAAATAAAAGATAAAAAAATAAGGCTGGAAGCCAGGAGTGGTGGCGCACGCTTGTAATCCCAGCATTTGGGAGGCTGAGACCAGAGGATCCGGGTTCAAAGCCAGCCTCAGCTACCTAGTGAGGCCCTCCGCAACTTAGTGAGGACCCTGTTTCAAAATAAAGTATAAAAAACAGGGCTAGGGGTGTAGCTTGGAGGTAGAATGCCCCTGGGTTCAATCCCCAATACCGAAAAAAACAAAAACAAAAAAAGCTGGATATACCTCACACACAATATAGGGTGGGAGTGGTAAAGATGCCAGCTGAGGCTGGCTGAGAACCTGGATCCTCCTGTCTCAGCCTCCCAAGTACTGGGATTAGAAGCATGCACCACTACACCCGGCTTCCTTTAGCTATTTGTTTCATGTGCGTGTGTGTGTGTGTGTGTGTGGTACTGGAGATTGGACACAGGTGTGTTCTACCTGTGAGCTGCACCCTCAGCTTTTCTTATATTTATTTTGAGACAGTGCCTCCTTAAATTGCCCAGGCTGGCCTTGAATTTTCAATCCCCCTGTCTCAGTCTCCCATGAAATGGGATTACAGGCGGGCATTATTCAGCTGGTTTAAACCACCTGATTTTTTTTTTTGCGGTACTGGGGATTGAAACCAGGGGCATTCTACCTCCAAGCTACACCCCTCAGTCCTATTTTTTTATTCTTTATTTTGAAACAGGGCCTCACAGTAGCTGAGGCTGGCCACGAACCCAGATCCTCCGGTCTCAGCCTCCCAAGTACTAGGATTACAGGGGTGCACCACCACGCATGGGGTTAAACCACATGTTTTATTTTTATGTTTATTTTTTTGTTGTTTTTTGTTTTTTGTTTGTGTGTGTGTGTGTGTATGTGGTACTGGGGATTGAACTCAGGGGCATTCTACCTCCGAGCTACACTCTCAGCCCTATTTTTTATTCTTTATTTTGAAACAGGGTCTCACTAAGTTGCAGAATGCTTCACTAGGTAGCTGAGGCTGGCCTCGAACCCAGATCCTCCAGTCTCAGCCTCCTAAATGCTGGGATTACAATCGTGCACCACCACGCCCCGCTTAAACCACCAGTTTTAAAGAGATAAAGAGATCACCTTTATAAAGAACAATGAATCTTTACCACTCCCACCCTGTATTTTGTGGGAGGCCAGCTTGAGCAATTTAGTGAGACTGTTTGAAAATAAAACACAAAATAGGGCTACGGGGTATAGCTCAGAAGTAGAATGCCCCTCAGTTCAATCCCCAGTACTATAAAGAAAAAAAAAAAAAAACCACACTAAAACTAAAAAGGGCTGGAACCAGGCGTGGTGGCCCAGTACTTGAGAGGCTGAGACAGGAGGATCACAACACAAGATCGAAGACAGTCTCATCGAGTAGTAAGACTCATCAACCTAGCGAGACCCAGTTTCAAAATAAAAATAAAATAGGACTGGCCAGGCGTGGTGGTACAAGTTTGTAATCCCAGTACTTGGGAGATCTGAGACAGGAAGATCAGTGTTCGCTGACAGCCTCAACTACTTAGCGAGGCCTTCCGCAAGTTAGTAAGACCATGTTTCAAAATAAAGAATAAAAAGTCAGCTGGGCGTGGTGGCACACGCTTGTAATCCCAGCATTCGGGAGGCTGAGACCGGAGGATCCGGGTTCGCGGCCAGCCTCAGCTACCTAGTGAGGCCCTCCGCAACTTAGTGAAACTCGGTTTCAAAAATAAAGAATAAAAAATAGGGCTGGGGGAGTATGCCCCGATTTCAATCCCCAGTACCGCAAAAAAGCTCGGAGGTAGAATGCCCCTGGGTTTAATCTCCAGTACCACATAAATAAATAAATAAATTCATTTTCCTGGGTGCATATGAGCTTGGAAGAATATATAGAGAAACGTTAACAGCTAGCTATTATCGTTGGTGGAGGAAATCGTCTTTATTTCTGTATTTTTGTTATTTTATCTGTACGTTCTCTCTTCTATTCAAAGGCCATATATCATTTGTTTATGTTAACTTATCCTAGGGGAAAAAGGTCCAACGCCAATCAACAGCCTATTCACCCTGCGCCGCAGGCTCCCAGGTTCCAGGCTGCGACGTCCTCGCGCATGCGCACAGATGGTCCAGAGCCGCTCGCTCCTCAGGCAGCGCCGCGGCCACCCCAGGCGGCGCGCGGGTCCTGACGGGGGGCGGGGCCACGCAGCCCGGAAGAGACGCCGCGCCGCGCATGCCCCTTCCTTTCCAGCCTCGGCCTCCGACCCTGAAGCCTCCGCGGTGAGTTCGTCTGGCGTTCGGGTTCCATCGGTCCCCATCCGGACCATCCTGTCGCCATAGCGGCTGCGCCTCTGTAGGCTCGGGCCCGGGGGCCTCGCTCCCCCTCCCGGCATTGCCATTTCCAAGCAGCGACAGGGGTTAGGGGCGCAGTGCGGGGAGGTAGGGGGCTCTGGTAAGGGAAGATTGGCGTCCGGATGGCGGAAGGTGGAGGGGGGAGTTTGAAGCCCTTACGTGGCGGGGACCAGCCCGGCGAGGCTAGGGAGACAGCGTCCCACCTGCACGCTCTCCCTCCGGGCGGCACCTTTCGCGCCGGGCTGCCTCTCACCGGGCCTGGAGCGCTAGTTTGGGGGAAGGAGTTTAGAAGACGACGGTGTGGAGGCCCTAGCCCTTGGGTTGCGGGCAGCTGCCTGTGAAGACGCGGGGTCTTTTCCACTTCCCGGCCCTCCTGTGTACCCTACGGTGCAGCCGCGCGCTTCCACGTTAGGTACGGCCCCTTGACGGTCCCCCACTACCTAGAGAATACAGTGACACCATGCCCCCCTGTATACCGTTGTTGTGAGAGTTTATGAAAGTTGAGCAAGCATGCACCCCAGTCCCCGCTCTCCAGCGTCCTGGCAGCTTTTTTTTCCCCCACCTGCATTGTTAAGGCGTGGGGGAAAGAGCTGGTTTCTGATGGGTTTTGCAATTCGTTGTCCTTGCTTCTGTGAGTTTGAGTTTTAGACTCTGGGGGCAGTGTTTTGTGTGGTCGCTTGAGGGTCATGAACTTGGTTACTGGAGTGCTCTTCGCAATACTTGTTACAGATGTTGATGCCCAAGAAGAACCGGATCGCCATCTATGAACTCCTTTTTAAGGAGGGAGTGATGGTAGCCAAGAAGGATGTCCACATGCCCAAGCACCCAGAGCTGGCAGACAAGAACGTGCCCAACCTTCACGTCATGAAGGCCATGCAGGTATGGGGGGAGTAGAGACGGAGAGATTTCCTACTGACGTTCAAGACAGTCCAAGAGGTGAGGGCAGCCTGCCCTGCTTGCTGCAATGAAGGGTGGTGAGATAGATAAGTGAAAACTTTGCTCCTCGCCTTCTTTCAAATGCAGAGCTCCAAGCTTCTACAAAAAAAAAATTTTTTTAAGTGGTACTGGGGATTGAACCCAAGGGCAGTCTACCTCCAAGCTACACCCCCAGCCTATTTTTAAGTTTTGTGTGTGTGTGTGGTACTAGGGATTGAACTCAAGCATTCTACCTCTGAGTCACACCCCCACCCCTATTTTATTTTTATTTTGAAACAGGGTCTCACTAGATTGATGAGAGTCTCACTACTTGCTGAGGCTGTTGTCAAACCTATGATCCTCCTGTTTCAGCCTCCCAAGTACTGGGATTTTCAAGTGTGCGCCACCACGCCTGGCTTATTTTTAAATTTTGAAATAGGGTCTTGCTAAGTTGTGGAGGGCCTCACTCTGTTGCTGAGGGTGGCCTTGAACTTGTAATGCTCCTGTCTCCGCCTCCCAAGCACTGGGATGACAGGCGAGCACCAGCATACCAGGGTTTTGTTTTGTTTTGTTTTTGGAGAAGGCTCTCACTGCATTGTCCTGCCTTTGAGTCCCTGAAACTGTCAGTCTGGTGTGCACTGCCCTTCCCGGCTTACTTACATCTTAAAGGTATTTTTCTGCCTTACAGTCTCTCAAGTCTCGTGGCTACGTGAAGGAACAGTTTGCCTGGCGACATTTCTACTGGTACCTCACCAACGAGGGCATCCAGTACCTTCGTGATTACCTCCACCTGCCTCCCGAGATTGTGCCCGCCACCCTGCGCCGCAGCCGGCCCGAGACTGGCAGGCCTCGGCCCAAAGGTATGGTGTCCAGATAACCTCCAAGGGCCTGCCCTGAGGCTGCTCTTCTGTGGGCACAGGTGTACGTGAAACTGTAGTTTCTTTTGTGTGTGGACATAGAGTTCTTAACACATCATTAGCCTTAGCTTTAGAGGGTCTGTGGCCTGCAGGCCCTTTGGTCCTATCCCGGAACCTTTCAGCTGGACCCAGGTCTCTAGCCATCAGTGAGATGGCGCCAAACACGAATAGAACTGTATTCTGTGGCTCTCTTCCCCAGTGCTGGGGCAAATACCCAGACAGGTGTGGTGGCGCAGTCAGTAACTCTCCTAGCCAAGCGTGGTTGTGTTCATCCCTGAGAAGTCCAGAGCAGATCAGCTCACCAATGTATCGCTGAAGTGAAGAGTGTAGAATTTCTTGGAAAGGGGAACAGAAATCATAGAAAGTAGAGAGGGAAAACGTGCATGCGCCGGCTGTGAAGTTGTGTGGTGTGAGTCCTCGATGGCGCCGGTGCATCTTGTCACTGTTAGAGCCCCCTGTCACGTGAATGCTGTAGGCTGCAGGGAGTTTGGGCCGAGGGTGGAAACAGACTCTGATTTCATTAGCCTTTGTGGACCTGTATATTTTTGCCACTCACTACAAAATCACGTTTTTTCTACTGCAGAAATAGTTTGTGCTCCGATCATATGGGTTCAGGAATGTACTTGGATAACTGGATTGAGAGAGTACTAGATTGCATTTTGTGTGTGTATGGTTCTGGGGATTGGACCCCAGGGGTTTCTACCTCCAAGCTACACCCTTAGCCATGTTTAAACGTTTTTTTTTTTGTTTGGTTGGTTTTTGTGTGTGTGGTACTGGGGCTTGAACCCAGGGGCACTCTACCTCTGAGCTCCACACCCAGATCAATTTTTTATTCTTTGTTTTGAAACTGGGATTACAGGCGTGTGTCACCACTCCTGGCTTAAAGAATTATTTTTTAAGCTGGGCGTGGTGGCGCATGCCTGTAATCCCAGCATTTGGGAGGCTGAGACCGGAGGATCCCGGTTGGCAGCCAGCCTCAGCTACCTAGTGAGACCCAGTTTCAAAATAAAGAGTTGTTTTTTAAACTTGGAAACAGGGTCTTGCTAAGTTGCTGATGCTGGCTGGCTTCAAACCTGGGATCCTATCTTAGCTTCTCAAGTACTAGGATTGAAGGCGTGTGTCACCACGCCCAGTTCTTTATTAGATTTTCCTTTAAAGGTAGATCTTAGCTTTTAAAATCTGTGCCTTGAGGGGCTAGGAGTGTAGGTCATTGGTAGAGTGCTTGCCTAGCATGGTCAATGCCTTGGGTTCCCACCTCTAGCTCCACAAATAAAAAATAACTCGGCCAGGCATGGTGGCACACTGTAATCCCAGTACTTGGGAGGCTGAGGCAAGAGGATTGAAGGTTCAAGGACAGCCTCAGCAAGGAGTGAGAGACTTCAGCAACCTAGCAAGATCCTATTTCCCAATACATTGGACTGGAGGTGTAGTTTGGAGGTAGAATGTCCCTGGGTTCAGTCCCCAGGACCAAAACCCCCTGTAACACAGAGTGAATTCCACTGATGAGGTATCATTTACCTGAGGTGTGAGTTTTCTAGACTCTGGATGACAGTTTCCATGGGGAGGTGGGAGGGTCTGGCTGAGAGTTTTGGGCGTGAGGAGTTCCTGCCCCCATTCGCCCACTGTGCGCCAGTGGTTGCCGTGGGGACGGGAGCCACACCAGTTTCCTTGGTGCCTGTGTTCACGGTGTTTGTCTGTGTAGGTCTGGAGGGCGAGCGGCCTGCGAGACTCACGAGAGGCGAGGCTGACAGAGACACCTACAGGCGGAGCGCCGCGCCGCGTGAGTAGCCACTGCTGCGCCTGGGTGGGCCCCTGGTTTGGGGCTCGGGGTCATCAGGACAGCGGGGCCTTTCGTGTTTCTTGTTGGGGGACGCTGGTGACCTGTAACCAGAGCGCAGCTTGACACCTGTGGTCTGTGTTGTGTTCCTGAGGGTGCAGCTCGCTCACCGGGTGGATGTGTGTGGCGTGCTGGATCTGGGAGACTCGCCATTGCAGACTAGAGGGAGGAAAAGAAAGGAGTGTGTGAAAGCCGGGCGAGGCGGCACACCTGTGATCCCAGTACTTGGGAGGCCAACGGGAGGGTCACAGGTTTGAGGCAACTTAAGACTTAGGCCCTGTTTCAAAACAAAAAATAAAAATAATAAAAAGGGCTGGGGGTGTAGCTCACAGGTTAGAATGTCCCTGGATTCAATCCTCAGTACCACCAAAACAAACAAAAAAAACCCGTCAAAAGTCAGGCATGGTGCACACCTGTAATCCCAGTACTTGGGAGGGTGAGACAAGAGGATCCGGGTTCGAGGACAGCCTCAGCTACTTAGTGAGGCACTCCGCAACTTAGACTCTGTTTCAAAATAAAGAATTAAAAAATAGGGTTGGGGGTGTAGCTCAGAGGTAGAATGCCCCTGAGTTCAATCCCCAGTACCGCAATAAATAAATAAATAAATAAAGACTAAAAAATAGGGCTGGGGATGCAGCTTGGAGGTAGAATGCCCCTCCGTACAATCCCCAGTACCACACACACACAAAGTGAGAGGTGAGGGCACACCGGAGGAGACGGGCTGTGGGGCCGTTCCAGGCAGAGGGGCCTGCGGCACCTGGCCTGTCCATGGGGCTTGGCTCTTGAGCAAGATGGGGAGCCACTGAGGGGGTTTGCAGAGGAGTAACAGTACTCAATTGAGGTTTTTAGTTTTTTGTTTTTTTGTGGTACTAGGGTTTGAACTCAGGCATTCTACCTCTGAGCTACACCCCCAGCCTTAATTTTGTTTTTGAAAACAGGGTCTCGCCGGGCGTGGTTGCGCACGCTTGTAATCCCAGCATTCAGGAGGCTGAGACCGGAGGATCCAGGTTTGCGGCCAGCCTCAACTACCTAGTGAGGCCCTCCGCAACTTAGTGAGACTCGGTTTCAAAATAGAGAATAAAAAATAGGGCTGGGGGTATAGCTTGGAGGTAGAATGCCCCTGAGTTCAATCCCCAGTTCCACACAAAAAAAAAAAGAAAAAGAAAACCGGGTCTCACTAGGTTAATTAGTGTCTCATTTGCAGAGGCTGCCCTCAAACTTGCCATCCTCCTGTCTCTGCCTCCCAGGTACTGGGATTGATTACAGGAGTGAGTCACTCTTGACATTGCAAAAGCAGTTAATTATAGTATAAAAGGTTGCAAAAAGTTTTTATAACTTCTCTCACTCTCGACCTCCCTCTTGGCATCTTGTCTGATTCAAGTGTAAAATAGAAGTTAGCACCAGGCATGGTGGTGCATTCGAGGCCCTGTTTCAAAATAAAAAATAGCCATGTATGGTGGGTGGTACATGCTTGTAATCTTAGTACTTGGGAAGCTGAGATAAAGGACTGCAGATTTGAGGCCAGCCTCAGCAACTTAGACTATCAGCAATTTCCCAAGACCCTGTTTCCAAATAAAAAATTACAAATATGGCTGGGGGTGTAGCTTGGAGGTAGATTGCCCCTGGGTTCCATCCCCAGTATCCACCCCCCCCCCCAATAAAATAGTACCTCCTGGATTCGATCCCCAATACCACAAAAGTCCATATTATTGCCACGTGTGGTGGGGCATGCTTACAATCCCTGTACTTGGGAGGCTGAGATAGGATTGTAGGTTTGCAGCCAGCCTCAGCTACACAGTGAGGCCTTGTTTCAAAATAAAGGATAAAAAGTAGAGCTGGGGGTGTAGCTTGGAGGTAGAATGCCCTTGGGTTCAATCCCCAGTTACACACACACACACAATATTATTTAGCCCAATATATCCAAAAGTGTTAATCCATCTGTGAGCAAGCAGCATTGCAGCGCGTCCCCTTGTTTTAAGTCTGAGATCCAGCACGCGTGCTGTGCTCATCTCTCCTTGGACGGGCGGCTGCCCTGCCCATGGGACCACAGCACATCAGAGTCGTGTTCTGCTGCAGTCTCTTGGTTTTCCCCTTACTGCAGTCCGTCTGCAAGCAAGGTGCTGATGAACTCCTCGGTGATGGAGCACAGTCCTTTGTGGCCAGGGAGGCCTTCCTGGAGAAGCGGCTTCAGGAGAGCCGGGGTGGGGGTCGGCGCCCTCAGAAGGGTTTCCCACCAGCGGAACTCACCATGCTTTTCGGGGGTCATTGCTGCTTTCTGCGAGGTCAGACTGTGGCTCTCCTCCCTCGTTCTGGGGAGGTCAGCGCTTACGGTGACTCTAAATTGGCGTTTCTCTTTGCAGCTGGTGCTGACAAGAAAGCCGAGGCGGGGGCTGGGTCAGCAACTGAATTCCAGTTTGTGAGTATCCCGTCACTGGGCTTGTACTTTCTGTAAGATAGAGGTGGCTACTCAGAGCTGTGAGGGTTATTGTGAGGTCTCTGAAGCCAGAGGATGCTCGCTGGGGGCGCCGTATCGCCTCCAGGGCAGAGGCCCCCATGGAGTGGAGACACCCTTGTTTATGCCTGCGGGTGAGGGTACTGCATGTTGCCAGCAAGGAAGCAGGCTGAGCTGCACCTCCTGGCTGTGCTCTCCCCAGCGGGAACGGGGCCCAAGAGCTAGCGAGACCCTCGAGGGCGGCACGGCCCTGTGCTGCTGGTGCTGACGTCACGTGCTTTCTCTTGCAGAGAGGCGGATTTGGTCGTGGACGTGGTCAGCCACCTCAGTGAAGTCGGCGGGGATTGCTTTGTGCTGAATAAACTTGTAGCCAGAAACACCTGATCTTCTTGTGTCTGTTCTGTCTGTGTAGCTTGAACGGGAATGGTTTAAGGGTTGGGACTTAAATCGGAGAGATGGAGTGATTTGGGGGTGTCCTTGTCCGGGGTGACATCACTTGTGCTGTTGGAACTGCAGTGCTCAGCTCTGCCCAGCGCCCCCCTGCAGTCGGTGCTGGAGAGGGTTGAAAGAGGCCAACAGTTTACTAATCCCAACCAGAGACAATGCTCAAAAAGCGCTTGGGTGTAGCATCCTGGAGTGCTTTCCTGGCCTGAGCGGCTCTGGGTTTGATCCTCAGTACTGAAGCAACACAGGTGTGGGGGACTGCCCAGCCATCTCCAGATCCCTGTGACTACTTCCAAGATTGGAAAAAGTAACCCCGGCCTCCTTGGGAGAGGAATCCGTGGGGACGCTGTGGTGGAGGGTGCAGGTACATGGGTACTGGTGGTGGTCAGGTTCCTGGGGCGACGCAGAGAGCAGCGCTGTGTGCGTGTGGGGTGCTGGGGCTGGCCCGGGTGCATTCTACCCCTGAGCCTCACCTGCCTCGTTGGGAGCGAGTGGAGGGGCCTGTGCTCGTACACTTTGCGCACCTGGCCAGAGCTCAGGCCTGCAGACTGCTGGGCGAGACACCAGCCTCGGCCTTCGGGCAGTTGCCGTGGCTCTGCTTGTGAAGAGATACTCTGAGGGGTGTCATCTGAGGACTGGCATGCCAAGGTGTAAGGAGTACAACTTTTGGACTTTGGGCATTTGGAAATCATGGATAATCTGGGCCATCTGTGCAAATGGACAATTGGTCAAAATCAATACAGCTGGGCAAGGTGGCCTGTACCTGTAATTCCAGTACTTGGGAGGCTGAGACAGGGAGATTGCAGGTTTGAGGCCAGCCTCAGCCATGTAGCAAAACCCTCAGCGGCTCAGCAAGACTCTGTTGCAAAATAAAAGGGCTGAGGGTAGAATGCCCCTGGGTTTAATACCTAGGACCACGAAAAAGCTCAACTACACAGGTGAATTTGCACTGGTACACTTGTGTCTTGGTGTGCAGTTGTAGTTCTGACCACTAGGTGGCAGCTGGTGGCAACTCGGCGCCCTGCACTTAGGCTTAATCCTTGGAGGTGAGCTTTGGAATCAACCACCAATAAATAGCAGCTTGCTTTGGCAGGAAGGCATGTTTGGGGAAGCACTGTTCAGCACGGCCGTGGCTATCCTGCCAAAGATTGCTTTTTATCCAATTTTTCTTCTGGCTCGAGAATGTCAGATGGTTTGCCGTGTTCACACGCTTTGTGATTGTTTAACCTGGATTCTACTGTGAAATGGTAGTAGCTCCCGGCCTTTCTGTTTCCCACCACGGCCAGGGAGCAGATGGCTTCCTCTACAGCCTTGGTGATTCTCTGGCCATAAACTGTCGCTATTTTTCAGGTAGGGCTCTTTGCCAACTTCTTCCCTTGTGACTTCAACTGCTTCTAGGATATATTCTTTAAGATCACCCACGGCTGGGAGTGGTGGCCCATGCTGGTGACTCCAGGATTTGGGAGGCTGAGACCAGCCTCAGCAATTTAGGAAGATTCTCCCAAACCTAGCCAGAGCTTTTTTTGTGGTCCTGAGGACGGAAGCCAGAAGCATTCTACCTCGGAACTGCACCTATCCCTATTTTATTCTTTATTTCGAAACAGGGTCTCACTAAGTAGCTGAGGCTGGCCTTCAACCTTCAATCTTCCTGTCTCAGCCTCCCAAGGACTGCAATTACAAGCATATGCAACCACACCCCCCTTTAAAGATATTTCAAAGTAAAATATAAAACAGGGATTGGGGTGTAGCTCAGAGGTAGAACACTCCTGAGTTTAATCCCCAGTACCAAAATAGATAAAAAAGAAAAACTCACAAGCTGGGCGTGGTGGTGCACACTTGTAATCCCAGCATTTGGGAGGCTGAGACTGGAGGATCCGGGTTCGAAGCCAGCTTCAGCTACTTAGTGAGGCCTTCCACAACTTAGTGAGACCCTGTTTCAAAATAAAGAATAAAAAAATAGGGCTTGGGCTGTAGCTCGGAGGTAGAATGTCCCTGAGTTCAATCCCCAGTACCACACACACACACACACAAAAACCGGGCTGGGGGTGGAGATCAGAGGTAGAATGCCCCTGGGTTCAATCTCCAGTACCACAAAAATCCCCAAACAACAACAAAAAACCCAAAGCTCTCCATGGAGTGTGTAACACTAAGTGCTGCCTCATTAAGTCCAAACTGAATTCTGAGGACGAGCAGGGCACAAGCCATAAATGAGGTCTGAAGGGGTGTGATGGGGCATTGTGGGGCAGGGGAAGGGGGGATTGGGGATGGAACCCAGAGGCATTCTACCTCCAACTGCACCCTCAGCCCTATTTTATTTTTTATTTTGAAACAGGGTCTCGAAAGATTGATGTCTCACTCTTTGCCCAGGCTGTCCTTGAACCTGTGATCCTCCTGTCTCAGCCTCCCTAGTTCTAGAATTACAAGCGTGCACCATCACAAGCAGCTAAAAAACTCAACTTGAAAGAGTCTGCATCTTTTCCCCCTGAAGAGATGTGAGCCACTAGAATACTACCTGCCAGTAGGAGCCCTCAGCTGGGTAGTGTGGGCCGCTGTGGCTAGGACTTTAGTCAGTGTAGAGGACCCTACGGGATGGCTTTTATTTATTTATTTTATATATATATATTTTTTGTGGTACTGGGGATGGAGCTCAGGGGCTTTCTACCTCTGGGCTACACCCCCAGACCTATTTTATATTTTATTCAGAAACAGAGTCTTGAGAGCCTCACTAAATTGCTGAGGTTGGCTTTGAACCTGTGATCCTCCTGTCTCAAGCCTCCCAAGTACTGGGATTACAAAAATGCACCACCACACTCAGCTTGTTCTTTATTTTGAAACAGGGTCTCACTAAGTTGTGGAGCACCTCACTAAGTAGCTGAGGCTGGCCACGAACTTAGATCCTCCGGTCTCAGCCTCCCAAGTAACTGGGATTACAAGTGTGCGCCACCATGCCTGGCTCCCCAGCCCTATTTTATTTTTATTTTGAAATAGGGTCTCCATAGGTTGATGAGTCTCACTACTTGCTGAGATTGTCCTTGAACCTGCGATCCTCCTGTCTCAGCCTCAAGTCCTAGGATTACAGGCATGCGCCACCACACCTGGCTCCAAATTATATATTTCAAAACAGCTGAAGCTAGCAGGGCGTGGTGGCCCATTCCTATAATTCCAGTACTTGGGAGGCTGAGACAGGAGGATTGCAGTTTCGCCGCTAGCCTCAGCAATTTAGTTAGACCGTGTTTCAAAATAAAGAATAAAGCCGGGCGTGGTGGCGCACGCTTGTAATCCCAGCATTCGGGAGGCTGAGACCAGAGAATCCGGGTTCACGGCCAGCCTCAGCTACCTAAGTGAGGCACTCCGCAACTTAGACCCGGTTTCGAAATAAAGAATAAAAAATAGGGCTGGGGGTGTAGCTCGGAGGTAGAATGCCCCTGAGTTCAATCCCCAGTACCACAATAAATAAATAAAAATAAAGAATAAAAAATAGGGCGGGGGGTGGTATAGCTCGGAGGTAGAATGCCCCTGGGCTCAATCCCCAGTTCCACAAAAACAAAACAACAACAAAAAAATAATATGAGGCGGGTGTGGACGCCACCAGGCGTGTTGGATGTTTGGCAAACACATCCTCACTGCAGAAGAAGACAGACCTAGTTTGGGTCTGCGCAGGGACCCCGCTGGGCACGAGTGGTCACCGGTGAGCCCTCCACCCATCCTGACAGTAACACAGCCCCTGACAGGAAAGGAAGAGCACACCCATCATTGATGGCTCCGTTCCAGCAGGGGAACCGGGACAGAATGAGGGCAGGGGTGGGGGAGGGATGAATGGAGTCAGCCCAGAGAGGCCACAGCCCGTTTCCATTCAGAAGAGCTTTATTAGGAACCCGTGACACAGGCGTGGCACAGGTCCAGAGGACCGGCCACTTGACAAGTAGGCCTGCATGGCTCCTGACGTATCAAAGAGCCCATTGTGAGGAGGCCATCTTTAAAAATAAATAAATAGTAAGCGGGGAGCCGACCCAAGCCGAGGGACCAGGGAACCTCAAAAGGGGGGCAAAGTTATGGAAGCTACGAATCAAATGGGATTCCAAAAATTCTGAAGAGTCCCAGCAAGCAAGGTCAAAGTAAATAGCTCTAGCTTATTTTATTTTATTTTGTGGTACTGGGGTGGAACCCAGGGGTATTCTTTTTTTTTTTTTGCAGTACTGGGGATTGAACTCAGGGGCATTCTACCTCCGAGCTACTCCCCCAGCCCTATATTTTATTCTTTATTTTGAAACCGGGTCTCACTAAGTTGCGGAGTGCCTCACTAGGTAGCTGAGGCTGGCCGCGAACCCGGATCCTCCGGTCTCAGCCTCCCAAATGCTGGGATTACAAGCGTGCGGCCACCATGCCCGGTTCCCAGCCCTATTTTTATTCTTTTTTTTTTTTTTTTTTTTTGTGGTATTGGGGATTGAATCCAGGGACATTCTACCTCCCAGCTACACCCCCAGCCCTATTTTTGATTCCTTATTTTGAAGCAGGGCCTAAGTAGCTGAGGCTGGTTGCGAACCTCCAGTCTCAGCCTCCCAAGTACTGGGATTACAAGCATGCGCCACCCCGCCTGGCTCCCTATTTTTTATTCTTTATTTTGAAACAGGTCTCACTAAGTTGCAGAAGACTTCACTAAGTAGCTGAGGCTGGCTGGGAACCTGGGATCTTCCTGTCTCAGTCTCCCAAGGACTGGGTTTACAAGTGTGTGCCACCACGCCTGGCTATTTATTTATTTTTGTTTGTTTGTTTTGAAACCGGGTCTCACTGGGTTGCTGAGAGTCTCACTAAATTGCTGAGGCTGACCATGAACCTTTGATCCTTCAGTCTCAGCCTCCCAAGTATTAGGATTACAAGTGTGGGCCACCACACCCAGCTCAGCTCTAGCTTATTTAAGAAAATGAGAAGTTGGAGGTTAGTTGGAGGATCTGAGGGTAACAGTTCCTTAATGTGAAAAAGGTGGCCAGGCAGCTGGGCACAGTGGCACACACCTGTGATCCCAGTACTTGGGAGGCTGGGACAGGAGGATTGCAGGTTCGAGGACAGTTTTAGCAACATATCGAGACTCTCAGTAACCTAGCAAGAATTTGTTTCCAGCCGGGCGTGGTGGTGCACGCTTGTAATCCCAGCATTCGGGAGGCTGAGACCGGAGGATCCGGGTTCAAGGCCAGCCTCAGCTACCTAGTGAAGCACTCCGCAACTTAGTGAGACTCGGTTTCAAAATAAAGAATAAAAAATAGGGCTGGGGCTATAGCTCGGAGGTAGAATGCCCCTGAGTTCAATCCCTAGTACCGCAAAAAAAAAAAAAAAAAAAAAGAATTTTTCCAAACAAAAAATTACAAAGGGCTGGGGATGTAGCTTGGAGGTAGAATACCCCTGCGTTCAATGCCCAGTACCACACACACACACACAAAGATGGCCAGAGCCGGGCGTGGTGGCACATGCTTGTAATCCCAGCATTTGGGAGGCTGAGACGGGAGGATCGGGGTTAGCAGCCAGCCTCAGCTACCTAGTGATGCCCTCTGCAACTTAGTGAAACCCTGTTTCAAAATAAAGAATAAAAAACAGGGCTGGGGGTATAGCTTGGAGGTAGAATGTCCTTGAGTTCAATCCCCAGTACCACACACACACACAAAAAGATGGCCAGGCCCAGTGGTGCAGACCTGTAATCCCAAGTAATCAGAAGGCTAAAGCAGAATTACAAGTTCAAGGCCTTGACGACTTAGTAAGACCCTTTTTTTCTTTCTTTTTTTTTTTTTTTTTCAGGGCCTCAGAACTACACCTCCAGCCCTATTTTTTTTTTTTTTTTTTGACGGTACTGGGGATTGAACTCAGGGGCATTCTACCTCTGAGCTACACCCCCAGCCCTATTTTTTATTCTTTATTTTGAAACCGGGTCTCACTAAGTTGAGGAATGCCTCACTAAATAGTTGAGGCTGGCCTCGAACCCAGATCCTCCGGTCTCAGCCTCTCGAATGCTGGGATTACAAGCATGCGCCACCACGCCCGGCTCCTATTTTATTGTTTTGAAACAGGGTCTCTCTAAGTTGCAGACAGCCTCACAAGTTGCTGAGGCTGGCCACAAACCTGCAATCCTTCCTGTCTCAGCCTCCTCAGCCTCCCCAGTACTGGGATTACAAGAGTGCACCAACATGCCCAGCCTTATTTTTATTTTGAAACAGGATCTTGCTAGGTTGATGAGAGTCTCACTACTTGCTCAGGCTGTCCTTGAACCTGTGATCTTTCTGTCTCAGCCTCCCAAGTACTGGGATTACAAGCATATGCCTGGGCTTGCTTTCTTTTCTTTTCTTTTTTTTTCTTCTTTGGTGTGTGTGTGTGTGTGTGTGTGTGTGTGTCACTGGGGATTGGACCCAGGGGGCTTCTATCTCTGAGCTATACCCCCCAGCCCTAACAGGGTTTCTCTAAATTGCTGGGGCTGGCCTGGAACCTGTGATCCTCGGGTCTCAGATTTCCCAAGTACTGGGATTACCCGTGTGAGCCACCGCACTGGACTAAAATAAAAAGGCCTGGGGGTGTAGTTCAAAGGCAGAACACCCCGGGGAGGCAATCCTCAGTATGACAAAAACTAAACAACTGGTAATCAGCAATTCACAGACCAGTTCTGCACAAGGTTTTCCAAATGTGTACAGCGTGGGCATCTGAATCGTACCGTTAGGTCTGGGCAGCTGAGAACATTCACAGGTCCTAGACCCCATGTTTTCTTCCTGCAGAGCACTGTGTCTGTATTATCTTTTTTTCTTGAGAATCTGTTTGGTATCCACAATATAGACTCCTTGTTTACTGCCAGAAATGAGACTGTCTCGCGATTTACATTGTATACACACAACCTCAGCTTCGGGAATTGCCTCCCCCCGACCCCCCTTGCTGGGAACTAAACCCAGAGCCTTGTGTGAGCTAGGCAAGTTCTCTACCACAGACTCCCCGACAACACTTCCAGCCCGGTATTTGCTTTTTGCACCAATAAAGGAACGCAGGATAAATATTTATTCTTTCTAATGGACAGTACTTGTCTCTTTTCCTTGCAGTTCCTAATTCCAGACATCTCATGTTGCACTTTTATTTTTTTCGTGGTGCTAGGGATTGAACCCAAAAACATTCTACCTCTGACCTAAACCCCCAGCCCCATTTTTTTTCTTTTTAAAATGTGGAACAGGGTCTCACTAAACTGCCGAGGGCCTCACTAAACTGATGAGGCCGGCCTCGAGCCTGCGATCCTCCTGTCTCAGCCTTCTAGGCACAGGGATTATAGGGGTGCACCACCACGCCCGGCTCCTCGGTAGCGTTTGACTGCATCCCGCGGTCTCCTCCAGCCTTTTCTCTCCTCCCCCCCTCCCGCGGCATGACCTTGGGTCCTCCGGGGCCGCGCGCCGGCGGCGTGACCTTGGGCGAGTGCCCGCGTCGCGGCGAGCCGGTCGCGGTGCCCCGGGTTCCCTCCGCGCGCGCCCCGCGGCCCCGGCTTACGCCGCCGGCGTAGCGGCCGCCGGAGCCCCGCGGCCCGCTCCCAGGGGACGCTCGTGCCCGCCGCGCGCGCGGCCGGGGCGGGCGCGATTCTCCAACGCCGCCTGCGCCGCCGGCGTGCGCGCGCCCCGCAGCCCGGCGCCGCCTTACGCCGCTGACGCAGCGCGCCCAAGATGGCGGCGCGGTCGTCGTCGGGGGCGGCGGCCGTGGCGGCGACGGCGGCCGTGACGGCAGCGGCGGCGGCGGCGGCGCGGGGCCTGGGCCGGGGGGAATGAGGCGGCCGCGGCGGGCCAGCGGCGGCGCCGGGTAGCGGACGCGGCCCCCTCCCTGCGGCTTCCCTGGGCGAGCGGGGGCGCGCGCGCGCGGCCGGCACGCCGCTCCCCTCCGCGCCCGGCCCCGGCCCCGCGCCGCTCCCCGCCGCGCCCGGACCATGATGAAGCTCAAGTCGAACCAGACCCGCACCTACGACGGCGACGGCTACAAGAAGCGGGCCGCGTGCCTCTGCTTCCGCAGCGAGAGCGAGGAGGAGGTGAGCGCCGGCCGGCCGGGGGAGGCGGCGGGTCGCGGCCATGGGCGCCGCCCGCCCGGCCCGAGGGGAGCCCCGCCGCGCCGACCGGGGGCAGGCGGGCCCGAGGGGAGCCCCGCCGCGCCGACCGGGGACCGGCGGGCCCGAGGGGAGCCCCGCCGCGCCGACCGGGGACAGGCGGGCCCGAGGGGAGCCCCGCCGCGCTGACCGGGGACAGGCGGGCCCCGGGGCCGGGCGGCGGCGGCGACGCGGTGGCTGTGGCCGCGGAGAGCCGGGGCCGGCCGGGCCGCCCGCACTGGCCCCCCGGGCGCGGGCTGCAGAGGCCTCCGGGGCCCGGGTCGGTTTGGCGGCTCCGGGCCGGCGTGGGCTCCCCGAGGGAGCGGGTGAGTCCCGGGCCGCGGCGGGCGGGCGGGGGTCCTAGGAAGATTTAGGGCGTCGGGCGCGAGCCAGGGCCAGCTGTGTGTCATGCCGCGCGGGCTGGGTCTTTATGGTGCAGCCCGAGGAGAAAGGACTTTGGGGAAAAGAACATATATATATATAAAACTTCTCTTTTTTGCCGACTGAACATTTTCCGTTTTAATTGAGAATTCCCAAAGAGGTATGGGGCAGTCTCCATTCTTCATATCTCTTCCTTGTCCTGCTCATTTCTGGCCAGCTAGCTAACAGTATTTAAGGTCTTTTCTCGGCCGTTCCTCAACTGCCCTCCAGGAAGACGTTTAGGATTGCATTCACTAAAGGAAAGAAGAAATGTTTTAGAGTCTGTTTCTTTTTGCTTCAGGGACTAAAAAAAAAAAAAAGAATCTCGGCTTCCCAAATCCGTTTCTGTGGTGATGAAGGGAATTCAGAGAAGGCACATGTTTTGAAAATCCACAAAGAATAGCGGCCCGGGAAATTCATAAGATGCCTGTGGGAACGCGTTTCTCTCTCGTGCACGGTGGTAAAATGGCAGTTAGGCTGGAAACACTGAAGGGCAGTGAAATTCAATATGCTGGATTCCGGCATTCTGCAGTGGGCTGTGGCGGCAGGGCTGCAGTACAGTGCCTCGTGTTGAAATGGGGGAAAGGAACTCGACCCGTCAGTTATGGAAAGAAGCCAGGATGAAAGAGAGAGACCGACTGCCAGGAGTTGCTGTCCAGAGATATGTAGTAGGAAGTGGGAATTTCAGTGCCTGCCCGAGGGAAATAATTGTATTGTGGAAGGGTGACCTGCTGTCCCTTTCTTTACAGACAAACGAGGAAAGATTCAAAAATGTGTGCTCTGTGTCCTAGCTGTTTCAAAATAAAGAATAAAAAATAGGACTGGGGGTATAGCTCGGAGGTAGAATGCCCCTGAGTTCAATCCCCAGTACCGCCAAAAAATGAAAAAAAATAAAAGCCAGCGAGAGAGAGAGAGAGAGAGATGCATTGTAATAGTGACAGTAAGCAGGGGCCCCTTGTAAGTTCTGTCCTGTTCTGGTACTCATCCCTGAGGAAAATGAAGTGACTGGTGGTGGTTGCTGATCCAGAGGCTTTGTTCTCTTCACCACCGGATGGTGCTCTGGGAAGTCAGATGGGATCCTCGTTTGTTACCTGGAGGGAAAAGGGATTAGCGTAATAACATGTCTTGCTGTGCTGCCATGGTTAAGTCTGTGAGCACCCCAATTATAATAGAAGGGTGTATAATTTAGTCTTATGAATGATGTAAGAATTTTTGTCTTAAAAGATCACACTAGAAATTGAAAACATGTGAGTACTTTGGTTAAATTGGGAATCCTTTGGAGATCATAGGCAAACAACTGAAGACTTGGTTTTCTGGTTTCTGTTAGGTGGTTTATTATGCACTGACATTAGTGCTGTTCCCTGCTTGCGTGAAGTGAGACCAAGCCTACGGCTTGTTAGGAGCTTAACATTTCAACCTGCTAAAAGCAGTTTCTTTAATGGATTAAAACATTTGCCTGATCATGGAGTTTCCTTTAGTGAATTTCTTTCTGAACATTGGTTAATGAGCAGAAGAGTCATGTAAATCTTTGATTACAGATTCAGTGGGTGTTACAACTGAATCCTGTGAAGAAGAAGAAGAAGAAAATTAATGAAGTGGACTCGTTTTGGACTTGTTCAGTTCTATTTAACAATGTTTTAAATAAAGAGCCTACTATGAGCGCAGCTCTCTGCTGTGGGATTTAAAGAAAACCCTCCCTTTCTGCCCAAAGTAGTTTTAGATGGGGTCTCCTAATTGGGAAGAATGTTGGGACACAAATAATCTCTAGGGCACCGGTCAACTCTCAGATTATATAATTGTGTCGGAAGGGAAGTAATTTGCTAGTTCCACGAGAACTTTTATGTTCTTAATTGACCCGCCAGACGTGGCTGGAAGTACTACCTGCCACACAGCGTGGGAAAGTGAAATTCAAACTTAACAGGACACCCGACCCAATTTTATTTTTTAATGGGCACTAATGACTTTAATCAAGATAGAATAGTTGAGCTGGGCGTGGTGGCGCACACTTGTAATCCCAGCATTTAGGAGGCTGAGACCGGAGGATCCGGGTTCCCGGCCAGCCTCAGCCACCTAGTGAGGCCCTCCGCAACTTAGTGAGACCCAGTTTCAAAATAAAGAATAAAAAATAGGGCTGGGGGTATAGCTTGGAGGTAGAATGCCCCTGAGTTCAATCCCCAGTACTGCCAAAAAAAAAAAAAAAAGAATAGTCCACAGAACATTATGAGCATAATACACTAGTATAGATTCAGTTAGCTAGTGTCAAGAAACAAATTCAATGTGATGAAAATATTAGAAGACAGTTGGCCTGACTCAAACCCTCTAGCATTCTGGTTTTTAGCCCCAGGCCAACAGCGAGAGCAGCTGAAATTGTGTTCCGGGCCAGGACGTGTGAACTAGCCAGTGCATGGAGAGCGCGCAGTGCCACGATCTCTGAGCAGTTAGGAGGAGGAGACCTGGAGGGCGCTTAGAGTTCAGTGGGAGAAATGGAAAAACAGACCCCACGACGGGCTGAAAACCAGGTTTTTTCTTCTGAATTTCTGGCTGTTTTTCCTGTTGATAAACTAAAATTAGCTGGAAAAATCTCCCACTAACAAGTTCCTCTGTTTTTGGTTGGTTGTTTCTTTCTTTTTTGGTGCTGGGCATCAGACACAGGCCTTGTGCCTACTAGCAGGTGCTCAGCCACTGGGCTGCACCCCGCCCCTGCTGGCTTTGGGTGTGTGTGTGTGTGTGTGTGTGTGGTACTGGGGATTGAACCCAGAGGCATTCTACCTCTGAGCTACAACCCCAGCCCTATTTTATTTCTATTTTGAAACAGGATCTCCCTAGGTTGAGGAAAGTCTCACCACTTGCTGATGCTGTCCTTGAACCTGCGATCCTCCTATCTCAGCCTCCCAAGTACTTGGATGACAGGCCTGTGCCACCACGCCCAGCTCCCTGCTAACATTCTGAGAAGTGAAAATTGTTGGATTTTAGGTATTTGTGATAGCTAGTAAATCCACTACAGTACTTTTTTTTTTTTTTTTTTTTTTGCAGTACTGAGGATTGAACCCAGGGGCATTCTACCCCCAGTCCTATTTTTTATTTATGTATTCATTTTTGCGGTTCTGGAGATTGAACTCAGGGACATTCTACCTCTGAGCTACACCTCCAGCCCTACTTTATTCTTTATTTTGAAACAGAGTCTCACTAAATTGTGGAGTGTCTCACTAGGTAGCTGAGGCTGGCCGCAAACCTGGATCCTCCAGGCTCAGCCTCCCAAATGCTGGGATTACAAGCGTGCGCCACCACGCCCGGCTTTATTTATTTATTTATTGCAGTAATGGGGATTGAACCCAGGGGCATTATACCCCCAGTCCCATTTTTTATTTATTTTAATTAATTAATTAATTAAATAAATTTTTCTCGCTACTGGGGATTGAGCCCAGAGCCAGAGGCATTTTCTACCTTTGAGCTCCACCTCCCAGTCCTTTTTTTTTTTTTTTTTTTTTTTGGTACTGGGGATTGAACTCAGGGGCATTCTACCTCCGAGCTATACCCCCAGCCCCAGTGCCTCACTAGGTAGCTGAGGCTGACCGTGAACCCAGATCCTCCAGTCTCAGCCTCCCGAATACTGGGATTACAAGAGTGTGCCACCACGCCCAGCTCCTATTTTTTATTCTTTTTTTTTTTGGTACTGGGGATTGAACTCAGGGGCATTCTACCTCCAAACTATACCCCCAACCCTATTTATTTTCTATTCTTTATTTTGAAACCGAGTCTCACTAAGTTGCGGAGTGCCTCACTAGGTAGCTGAGGCTGGCCACGAACCCGGATCCTCCGGTCTCAGCCTCCCGAATGCTGGGATTACAAGTGTGCGCCACCACGCCCGGCTTTATTTTTTATTTTGAAACATGCAGAGAGCCTCACTTAGTAGCTGAGGCTGGCCACGAACCTGGATCCTCTGGTCTCAGCCTCCCAGGTACTGGGATTACAAGCATGCGCCACCACGCCCAGCTTGCTAGGTACTTTGAACCTTTGTCCAGCAGCATTCTCTTAGCTGCCCTCACCTGGGCCAGCTTGGTGCAGTGAGTGCTTGCTGTTAGACAGCAGACCACTGGGCCCTGCACATCCAGCCACGGCCTCCCAAGAGTGGTGTGCTTACAGAGGGTCACTTGTTCTTATTCTGATGCTCATTGTACTCGTTATTGTAATTATGCAGCTTAATTAAATATGGTGTAAAACACTATAATTTGAGTTCAAAAAGGTTGTTTTTATTCTTTTTGTGGTCTTTGGATGGAACTCAGGGACATTCTACCTTTGAACTACATCCCAGGCCTGTTTTATTATTTTATTTTGAAATAGGGTATCACTAAGTTGCAGAGGGCCTCACTAAGTTGCTGAGGCTGGCCTTGAACCTGTGATCCTCCTGTCTCAGCCTCCCAAGTTACTGGGATTACAAGCATGCATCACCACACCCGGCAAAAGAGGGAACCTTTTTTTTTTTTGGCACTAGAGATTGAACCCAGGGACATTCTACCTCTGAGATACACTCCTAGCCCTATTTTTTTTTTTTTGCGGTACCTGGGGATTGAACTCAGGGGCATTCTACCTCCAAGCTACACCCCCAGCCCTATTTTTTATTCTTTATTTTGAAACAGGTTCTCACTAAGTTGTGGAGGGCCTCACTAGGTAGCTGAGGCTGGCCGCGAACCCGGATCCTCCGGTCTCAGCTTCCCGAATGCTGGGATTACAGGTGTGTGCCACCACGCTCGGCTAAGATAGAACTTTAAACTTCAAACCTAACTCCTTTTTGTTTGTTGGGGTTTTCCACAAGGAGCCCTCCGCCCTTTGCAAAGGGGAGATGGTTAGCACTCCAGATCCTCAGTGGCCACCGACGCCGGTGCCCGAGTGTTTGTCTAGAAAATGCCCCAGTGGAGCACATGGAGGGACGTCACTGCAGCCCACGCCTTCCCACGGGCCCTGGAGAGGAGGCAGGCGCAGGTGGCAGTCCCAGCGGCGATCACCATGACGAAGGGCTTCTGGTAGACTGCAGGCCAGCGGGCACCTTTTGTAGCACATCTGGGTCATTGCCCACCAGTACAGTGCTCTAAGATCCAGTGTTGCGTTCACCCAGCCCTGTGACTGGACGTTTTGCTCTTTATTTCTCAAAGCTTTCCTCAGGCTGGGTGTGGACGTGGGCGTGGGCGTGCTGGGGCTTGAACACAGGCATGCAGTACCACTGAGCTAACCCCCAGCCCTTTTTAAATTTTTACCTTGAAACGGTCTCTAAGTTGCCAAGATTGGCCTCAAAACCTTCGATCCTCCTGTCTCAGCCTCCCAAGTACTAGAGTTACAGGCACGTGCCCCCGCACCCAGCTTCAGCACCTGTTTCTCGAGGGCCCTAATGTGAACTGGTTCCTGTGGTCCCTCCTAGAGCCCAGCTGTGTCCATCCGAGCCTGCCTCCCCAGCAGCTTCACCCCTGTAGGCTCTCCCGCGCCTTCCCCTGGCTTCCCCACCGGCATTCCCAGGGAAAACTGGCTGCAGTGTCGCCATCTTAAGAAAGGTAAGAGAGCGTGGTGGCGCACGCTTGTAATCTCAGCCTTTGGGAAGCTGAGACCAGAGGATCCGGGTTCTCTGCCAGCCTCAGCTACCTAGTGAGGCCCTCTGCAACTTAGTGAGACCCTGTTAAAGAATAAAGAATAAAAAATAGGACAAGGGGTATAACTCAGAGGTAGAATGCCCCTGGGTTCAATCCCCAGTACTGCAAAAATAAAATAAAAAAGAGAGCATGTAAACATTTTTTTATTTAAAGAGGAATAAAATTAAGCCGGGCATGGTGGCGCACGCTTGTAATCCCAGCATTCGGGAGGCTGAGACCGGAGGATCCGGGTTCGAGGCCAGCCTCAGCTACCTAGTGAGGCACTCTGCAACTTAGTGAGACTCGGTTTCAAAATAAAGAATAAAAAATAGGGCTGGGGGTTTAGCTCGGAGGTAGAATGCTTCTGAGTTCAATCCCCAGTACCGCAAAAATTAAATAAATAAATAAAGAGGAATAAAATTTAAATCTAAAGCAAGAAGCAACAGTTTTAAAGAGAAAACAAATATAAACATAAAAAAAGCAGTGCCCCCGTAGCCCTTGCTGTGTGCAGTCGGTTGATCTCTTTGTTCGTAAGACAGTGAGGCCCTTTCTTTTCTCTGGCTCGCTCGCCAGCACACTTTGACCATCTCTGTGAGAGGCTCCGAAGGGAGGAGGAGGCGGTGGTGTGAGCTCCGGGGGCACACGCTGTCCCCCACCAAAGGAGGGGTGGCTTCGTGTTATAGTTCAGCAGGTCTTTATTTTTATTAACAATACTGTGAAAAGAAACCTTCAGACTCTAATAACTCTTATACTGGTTTAAAAAAACAGAGGACTGAGCGGCTTTTCTTTGAATATTTAGGAATTCTAATAAAATACACACCAAGCTAGTTGCTTTTATGAGACACTTTTTATGTGTGAAATGTGGTTATTGTGATCATCCTTGGAAATGTGTTTGATTACATAATGCTCCCACTTGCTTCCTCCTTGCAGAAACGACTTGGTTGCTAGACTGTTACTCCGCCTTCATTAGCTGAGTGTGCTGAGGCCCGGAACGAATGTCCCGTTTCTACGAGAGATGACTGGACTTCGTTGCATGTCTAAGAAATTATTTTAAATGCATGAAAAAGTGACTTAGCATGTATTTCTTATTTAAAATAATCCCCGTGGATGATTTAAATAATACAACTTTTTTTATTTTTTATTTATTTATTTTTGCGGTACTGGGGATTGAACTCAGGGGCATTCTACCTCTGAGCTATACCCCCAGCCCTATTTTTTATTTTTTATTTTGAAACCGAGTCTTACTAAGTTGCGGAGTGTCTCACTAGGTAGCTGAGGCTGGCCTCGAACCCGCCTCCCGAATGCTGGGATTACAAGGGTGCGCCAACACGCCCGGCTTTTTTTTTTTTTAAATTGGAAATGCAAGCCAGGTGTGGTGGTGCATGCTTGTAATCCCAGTACTCGGGAGGCTGAGACCAGAGGATCCAGGTCCCAGCCAGCCTCAGCTACTCAGTGAGGCCCTCCGCAACTTAGTGAGATGCTGTTTCAAAATAAAGAATAAAAAATAGGGCTGGGAGTGTAGCTTGGAGGTAGAATGCCCCTGGATTCAATCCTCAGTTCCGTTCAAAAAATAAATAAATAAACTAGAAATGTAGTGTGTGGAAGACAGAGAACTTGAATGCCGCGCTGTGGCCAGACTGGATAGAAGAGGCCAAGGACAGTAAAGGCGGCGTTGACGTAGTGGTGCCGCGCATGTGTGTGTGGTATCAGGGATTGAGCTCTAGGGCATTCTACCTTTGATCTACACTTCCAGCCTTATTTATTTATTTATTTATTTATTTATTTATTTATTTATGATACTGTGAATTGAGCCCAAGGACATTCTTCCTCTGAGCTACAGCTACACCCTCAGCCCTATTTTATTTTTATTTTGAAACGATCTCACTGAGCCGGGCGTGGTGGCGCACGCTTGTAATCCCAGCATTCGGGAGGCTGAGACCAGAGGATCTGGGTTCTCGGCCAGCCTCAGCTACCTAGTGAGGCACTCCGCAACTTAGCGAGACCCGGTTTCAAAATAAAGAATAAAAAATAGGGCTGGGGGAGGAGCTCGGAGGTAGAATGCCCCTGAGTTCAATCCCCAGTACCGCAAAAAAAAAAAAAAAGTGAAACGATCTCACTGAGTTGCAGAGGACTTTTCACTAAGTTGCTGAGGCTGACTGCAAACCTGCGATCCTCCTGTCTCAGCCTCCCAAGTACTGGGATTACAGGCACGTGGCATCATCCCTGGCTTATTTTTTTATTTTGAAACAGGATCTCCCTAAGTTGCTGAGGGTCTTGCTAAGTCCTGAGGCTGTCCTTGAACCTGTGATCCTCCTGTCTCTGCCTTCCAAGTTGAGATTTACAGGCGTGTGCCACCCGCCTGGCTCAGTAGTGCTTCAAGAGTTTGGGTGGCTGTGGTGCAGGGAAACAGTGTGTATGGAACGGTTGTTTTTTCAGGCATAAAATCGGAAAGCAGAGGGTCGCACTTGTAGAGAATTGTTCTGTGGGTAATTGTGGACGCAGCTGTGTCTGGGGAGGCATGTTCACTGTTTCTAGGAGCTCCGCCCGGCCCCTTCCTCCTCAGTGCGCCCTTCGCCTTTTTGACAAAGCCGTCTTGGCAAGGAGGCAGGGACGCCTCCCGCCCGCTCACCCCTAAACCGGGTGGGCCAGAGGGGAGAGCTAGCTCCCGTGTGGCATGGCGTGGCGGGCCTGTGTGGATGGAGGGCAGGGCTCCACTAGTTAGCCACTCAGCTTGAAACTTGGGGCCTGGGAGGCTGGGTGGAGGGGGCATGGCCTGTTCCGATGACCCAGCCCTGGCGTGCCTGCAATCCGGCCCCTCTCCGGGCCAGCCTACAGCCCCTGCCACTCTAGTTTTCCTAGCCTTGGATTTTTGTGTGTGTGTGTGTGTGGGGGGGGTACTGGGGATTGAACCCCGGGGCATTCTACCTCCGAGCTATATCCCCCAGCCCTATTTTTTATTCTTTATTTTGAAACAGGTCTCACTAAGTTGCGGAGGGCCTCACTAGGTAGCTGAGGGTGGCCGTGAACCTGGATCCTCCGATCTCAGCCTCCCAATGCTGGAATTACAAGTGTGTGCCACCACGCTGGGCTGAGTATATGGATTTTTAATGTTTTGAACCTTCTGGATGTCTAGGACCAGATTAAAAAGTGAATTTTAAGCCCGGCATCGTGGCGCATACCTGTGTTCACAGTATTTGGGAGGCTGGAACAGAGGATCACAATTTCAAGGGCAGCCTTGGCCATTTAGTGAGGCCCTCAGAAACTTAGTGGGGCCCTGTTTCAAAATAAACTAGGGGTGGGGGTGTAGCTCAGAGATAGAATGTCCTAGGTTCAATCCCCGGTGCCACACACATGCAGGGATTTTAACACCATGGACACGTTCCTTGCTCTCCAGGAAAAACGCTTTTCTAAATTGGTGAATAAATTAAATCACCTTTAGCCATTTCGGTCCAGTTGAACTCAGACAGTTCAGCCTTCAGTATCTGGTGGGGCAGACAGAAGAGGCGGTGCTCACGTAGTCAGTGCTGGGCTCTTTATTTCTCAAAGCTAGTTGAGGCCATGTTTCAGAATAAAAAATAAATAGGGCTGAGGGTATGGCTTGGAAGTAGAATGCCCTTGGGTTCAATCCCGAGTTACACACAAACCCACACCCACATCCACACACCCTGGCTCTGGGAGTAGATGGGGGTTTAAGAGCTTGCTTGGTGTACATGAGGCCGCGGTTGAGCCCCAGCACTTGGGGTGCGGGGGCTTCCTTATTACAGTACCCTCAGCAGCACACAGACAGATGTCAGGTGCTGAGTGGTCAGAAAGTACAGAAAAGAAAGATTGAACGGAACTGTGTGAGTTGACTTTAAAAGGGTTTGTGAAGCCGGGCGTGGTGGTGCACACTTGTAATCCCAGCATTCCGGAGGCTGAGACCGGAGGATCCGGGTTCGCGGCCAGCCTCAGCTACCTAGTGAGGCACTCCGCAACTTAGTGAGACTCGGTTTCAAAATAAAGAATAAAAAAAAATAGGGCTGGGGTATAGCTCGGAGGTAGAATGCCTCTGAGTTCAATCCCCAGTACCGCAAAAAAAAAAAAAAAAAAGGGTTTATGAAAGGAGGTAAGACCTGAGATTATAAAGTCTTTAAATTCAAGCCGGGTGTGGTGGCGCATGCTTGTAATCCCAGTACTTGGGAGGCTGAGACAGGAGGATCGCAGGCTTGTGGCCAGCTTCAGCTGTTTAGTGAGGCCCTCCACAACTTAGTGAGACCCTGTTTCAAAAAAAAAAAAAAAAAACGGTGGGGGGGGGAGGGCTGGAAGTATAGTATAGCTCAGCCGTAGAATGCCCTGGGTTCCATCCCCAGTACTGCAAAATAAATAAATAAATAAAGTCTTTAAATTTGTAAGCCTGAAAGTAGCTTTAGACTCATCTATTTAGCTACTTTTGTGAGTTCGGAGAACTGAAACCAAAGGGTGTTCACATGTGTCTCCTGTGTTACTTCTGGTAAAATGATGTGCACGGAGACAACATTTCATCTGACAAATCCACGGAAGGAGCGAAATAAGTCTAATGGAAAGAGGTTGAAAAAATACGTATTTCTAATACTGACTCAGAGCACCAGGTGGTTTTTTTTTTTTTTTTTTTTTTTTTTTTTTTTTTGTGGTACTGGGGATTGAGCCCAGGGGCATTCTACCTCTGAGCTACACCCCCAGCCCTATTTTTTATTCTCTATTTGGAAACGGTCTCACTAAGTTGCAGAGGACCTCACTAAGTAGCTGAGACTGGCCACGAACCTGCGATCCCCCAACCTCAGCCTCCCAAGTACTGGGATTACTAGCATGGGCCACCACACCTGGCTAGCACTAGCATTAAAAAAAACAAAAATAGTAGAATGTGAGGCCGTGATACAGTTATAGAATGTGATCTGTACCCACTCCAGCAGCCTCTCTAGCTGTGTTGTCACCGTCAGCTACAGCTGATCACGAATCCTGACACTTGTGCATATGTGTTGTGGGAAGAAGCAGAATTCATCAGAAATGGGTGGGGGGTTTTGTTGCTGTTGTCGTTTATTTTTTTGGCATTCTACCTCCAAATTATACCCCCAACCCTATTTCTTATTTGGAAACGGTCTCACTAAGTTACAGCGGGCATCATTAAGTTTCCAAGGCTGGCTTTAAACCTGCTATCCTCCTGTCTTAGCCTCCCAAGTACTGGGATCACAAGCATGCGCCACCATGCCTGGCTAGAAACATGGGTATTTTGGGCAACTTCTGAATGACAAAGGGTACTTTTGAAGACTTTTTTTTTTTTTTCCTGGTACTGGGGATTGAACCCAGAAACATTCTACTTCCAAGCTATGCCTCCTGCCTGATTTTGTATCTTATTTGGAAACAGGGTCTCACTAGGTTGCTGAGAGCCTTGCTAAGTTGCCAAGCCTGGCTTTGAACCTGCAATCCTATCTCAGCCTCCCAAGTACTGGTATTACAAGTGTGAGCCACCACAGCTCGCTTTATTTTTTATTTTGAAACACAGTCTCAGTTGTAGAGGGCCTCTCTAAGTTGCTAATGTTGGCTGCCAACCTATGGTCCTCCTGTCTCAGACTCCCAAGTACTAGGATTACAGGCATGTGCCAACATGCCTGGCTTATTTTTTATTTTGAAACAGGATCTCACTAAGTTGCTACGGCTGACCTTGAACCTGAGATCCTCCTGTCTCGGCCTCCCAAGTACTGGGATTACAGGGGTATACTACCCAAAAAAAAAAAAAAAAAAATTTTTTTTGGTACCACTGAGAATTGAACCCAGGGGTATTCTACCTCTGAGTTCAACCCCAGCCTTAACAGCCTTATTTTTATTTTGAAACAGGGTCTCCCTAGGTCGATGAGAGTCTCATTACTTGCTGAGACTTTTGAACCTGAGATCCTCTTGTCTCAACCTCCCAAGTACTGGGATTACAAGCATGAGCCACACCAGACTGATTGGTTCTTTTTTTTTTTTTCCTTTGTGGTACTGGAGATTGAACTCAGGGGCATTCTACCTCCAAGCTACACCCCCAGCCCTATTTTTTATTCTTTATTTTGAAACAGGGTCTCACTAAGTTGTAGAGTGCCTCACTAGGTAGCTGAGGCTGGCTGCGAACCCGGATCCTCCGGTCTCAGCCTCCCAAGTACTGGGATGACAGGTGTGCATGTGCCACCATGCCCAGAAGTGCAGAGTTTTTTGGTGATGGCAATTTCCATTGTGATTGTGGGGGCAGGATGACCTTTTTGACATTTCTAAAGATTGATAGTTGGGTGAACTTTGAACAGGACATGTGAAAGTTATAAATGTGGGATTTCTAAAAATACTTCCTGATCAGAACCCTCACCTCGTGTGTTTGATGTGTCTATTCTGGGCCCTCCTTTCCCACTGCCAAGACTCCCTAATCTCCCACAACTGCTGAGCTTGCTTCTCACTCTAAACGACCGGCGCTCCTCTCAGGCCCCGCCACAGGCTGGGCACAGATTCGGTTATTTTCCAGTGCTGCGGATGGACGAGTCAGTCTGCCCTTTTTCTTTTTCTTTCCCTTTGTTGTTTGCTGCTTTGGGGAATCTCTTTTGTATTGCTGCCTTCTGGTGGAAGTTACGAGATGACAGTAGACTGTTGAAATAATTATAATCCAAGTTAACTTGCAAAGGGACCCATCCTCTCTTTCTGGAGGTGAGGTGTGGCTCTGTGGCTTAGAAGCGGCCACCCTCGGCGTGACTGCTAGCTTGTTATACAGCCAGCCCCAAGCCACGAGAAAAGCGCGGTCCTTGCTGGTGTGCGTGGTGGGCTCAGTCGGCACTGAATGTCCCGAGCATGTTGTGCTCATCTGCACTAAGACTCCAGGTGCGCTGCAGACACACCTGCCCTTCGTGCAGATGGGGACTCGGGACTGCTGCGCGCTGGCCGCCCTGCGGTCGCCTTCCAGTGTCAAGTGGACGCGAGTCCAGTAACAGCATCTACTTCTAGGGTTACTGTGAGAATCGGATCCAATCTACATGAGTGGAATTCAGAACATTCACTCATCTTACTTCCGAACATTGTCGTGCTGCCAACACTGAGCTTTCTGGGGGCCCCACACCTCCACCTCCGAACCCCAATGCTGCTGCAAGGCTGCGGTATATGCTTGTATTCACCTGGAAACGGCTCAGGAGTAAGCCTGCTTATTGTTTGTTTGTTTGTTTGTTTGTTTTTTGGCGGTACTGGGGATTGAACTCAGGGGCATTCTACCTCCGAGCTATACCCCCAGCCCTATTTTTTATTCTTTATTTTGAAACCGAGTCTCACTAAGTTGCGGAGTGCCTCACTAGGTAGCTGAGGCTGGCCGCAAATCCGGATCCTCCGGTCTCAGCCTCCCGAATGCTGGGATTACAAGCGTGCGCCACCACGCCCGGCTCAAGCCTGCTTATTGTAACTTGGTTTTGTTTGGTACTGAGGATTGAACACAAAGGTGTTCTATTTCTGAACTACATCTCCAGTCCTATTTTATTATTTATTTATTTAATTTTTATGTGTGTGGCACTGGGGATTGAACCCAGGAGCATTCTACCGCCGATCTACACTCCCAGCCGTATTTTATTTTTATTTGAAAACGGTGTTGCTAGGTTGATGAATGTCTCACTACTTGCTGAGGCTGGTCTCGAACCTGCCATCCTCCTGTCTCAACCTCCCAAGTACTAGGATTACAAGCGTGCACCACCACAGCCGGCTGTTTATTTTTAAAGACGCCCTTTTCCTCACAGTGGCCTCTTGATATGTCAGTAACCCGTGCTGGGAGCATTGACAGGAGAGAGGCCCGAGGAGCTTTCTGGGGAGGTGGAAACGTGTATTTTTATAGGTGTGTGGGTTCAGTTGGGTACGTTAGTCACACTCATGGAATTCTGCCCTGACAATCTGTACTTTTCAGAACATATGAATTACACTTCAGCTGCAACAAAATGTGCTTCCTAAAAATAAAAAATAAGAGCCAGGCATGGTGGCGCACGCTTGTAATCCCAGTACTTGAGAGGCTGAGACAGAGAATCCAAGTTCATGGCCAGCCTCAGCTACCTAGTGAGGCTCTCCACAAGTTAGTAAGACCATGTTTCAAAATAATAAGATAGGGCTGGAGGTGTGATTCAGAGGTAGGATGCCCCTGAGTTCCATCTCTAGTACCACAAAAAAATTAAAAAATAAATAAAAAATAAGGGCAGGCTTGGTGGCTCACAGCTGTATTCCAGCTGCTGGGGAAGCTGATGTTGGAGGTTCACCTGAGCCCAGGAGTTTGAGACCAGCCTGGGCAATATACTGAGGTCCCTTCTAAAAATAGATAAATAAAAAAGAAGAGCCAGGCATGGTGGTTTACATCTATAATCCCAGGGTTTAGGAGGCTGACACAGGAGGGTTGCAGGTTCAAGGCCAGCCTCAGCAATTTAGCAGGACCTTGTTTCCAAATTAAAAATAAAGTGTGTTGAGCGTGGTGGCACACACTTGTAATCCCAGTACTTGGGAGGCTGACATAGGAGGTTCACGGGTTCGCGGCCAGCCTCAGCAACTTGTGAGGCTCTCGGCAACTTAGACCCTGTTTCAAAATAAAGAATACAGAATAGGGCGAGGGGTGTAGCTCAGAGGTAGAAGCCCCTTCTTTCCATCCTTAGTACCACCAAATAATAATGATAATAATAATAACAAGTGTTGCTGGGTATGTTGGGGTGGTATTATTGGGAATAAGAAACAAGAAAGAAAATTAAAAGTCACAAGAAGTGCCCTGAGGACAGAGGCAGGAGAGAGACTGGCTTTCACTGTGTGGGATGCGTGGACTGGGGATTGAACTCTGGGGTTTTCTACCTCTGAGCTACACCCTTAGCCCTGTCTTTTTTAGTTTTATTTTGAAACAGCATCTCACTAGGTTGCTGAGGCTGGACTTGAACCTTCGATCCTCCTATCTCAGCCTCCCAAGTACTGGGATTACAGGCGTACACTACCACGCCTGGCTTCACTGTGTCAGTAACCCATTGACCTTTTGAATATGACCAGTGTGTGTGTGTTACTGGGGGTTGAACCCAGGGGCATTCTACCTCTGAGCTACACCCCCAGCCCTATTTTTTATTCTTTATTTTGAAACAGGGTCTCACTAAGTTGTGGAGTGCCTCACTAGGTAGCTGAGGCTGGCCGCGAACTCAGATCCTCCGGTCTCAGCCTCCCAAATACGGGGATTACAAGCGTGCACCACCACGCCCGGCAAGAATAAAAATTTAAAAAGAGCAGTGTAAGCCGGGCGTGGTGGCGCATGCTTGTAATCCCAGCATTTGGGAGGCTGAGACCGGAGGATCCGGGTTCGAGGCCAGCCTCAGCTACCTAGTGAGGCACTCCGCAAGCAACTTAGTGAGACTTGGTTTCAAAATAAAGAATAAAAAATAGGGCTGGGGGTATAGCTCGAAGGTAGAATGCCCCTGAGTTCAATCCCCAGTTCTGCAAAAAAAAAAAAAAAAAAAAAAAAAGAGTAGTGTAGCCTCTGGGCATGCTGGTGCACACCTGTAATCCCAGTATTTGGGAGACTGGGGAAGGATCACATGTTCAAGATCACCTCAGCAGGCCTGGCGTGGCGGCGCGCTCCTGTAATCCCAGTACTTGGGAGGCTGAGACAGGGGGAGTTAGATACAGACTGGTAAGGGACACATCTTTGTTCTAAAAAGTCCTACACTCAGCTGGGCGTGGTGGCGCACGCTTGTAATCCCAGCATTCGGGAGGCTGAGACCGGAGGATCCGGGTTCGCGGCCAGCCTCAGCTACCTAGTGAGGCACTCCGCAACTCAGTGAGACTCTGTTTCAAAATAAAGAATAAAAAGGGGCTGGGGGTGTAGCTCGGAGGTAGAATGCCCCTGAGTTCAATCCCCAGTACCGCA
>PVLC010009619.1:0-53298 GCA_004027655.1 Graphiurus murinus | reverse complement strand
TTCTCCCTAATATGTGGATGCTAGGGAGGGGATGTGGCATAGGAGGGTCTCCAGATGAAAAGGAGAGACCCTCGATAAGCAACGAAGTTGATTTAATTGTAGTGGACGCAGGGGGCAGAGGGACGCCCTAAAGCACATGATGTAATTACATAATCATATCAAGGTCACTCACCGAAGTGAACCTGAGGGGGAGGGAAGGGGAGGGGATTGGGGTGGGAATTGGGGAAAGGGTCAAATGAGAACTGTGTGCAAATATGTTGTCAACAACTCGTACTTAACAAAGATGTATGCTATATTGCACGAATTACTACAATTAAAAAAAAATAAAAAAATAAGGAATAAAAAATAGGGCTGGAGGTGTAGCTTGGAGGAGAATGTCCCTGGGTTCAGCCCAAGTACTGAAAAAAATCTGTTTTTTTATATTATATTTAAACAATATGGGTCTGCATTTAATATTTCCAGATCTTTTACACACTGTTCAACTTTCTTGTGGCACTGAGTTAAGAAGGCAAACTCCATGAGGGAAGTATTTCATCTGTTTTGTTGTGCCTTTTTCTTGCACACAGAGGTGCCCTCAAAACATTTGTGGAATGATCAAATGAAAACTGTTGTACGCTGTCCTTACTTTATGATATATTAGCCTGACTTTATTTCTGTTCATATTACTGGAAAATTCTTTCATAATTTTTATAGTTCAATAGCTTAATTAGGATATATGCTGGCATTCTTTCCTTATACAATTATTACTGCCATATACATGGGCCTCTCTCCATGTAGATTTTTTTCTTCATTAAAAAAATATCAGAATTAGGTTTGCTCCTAAAAAAAATGGGATTATAATGCTATCTACCAGGGGTTTGTAAATAAGTTAATACAAGAACTACAGGGGCAAGGTAAACACCCTTTAGGTGTTGCTGTAGTTGTCTTTGCTATTCGATCTGCCTCATTGTTCCAGTATAGTTTTGTCTCAGATTATATTTGTGTTTTTACTATGTAAGTGCTATTTACAGGTGCTGGGAATGAACCTTGGTGGTAGAGTGTTTGCCTCACAAGCATAGGGCCCTGGGATCAATTCTCAGCACCACAAAGAAAAAAATGCTATTTACAAAAGATCTAGAGATGAGATGATAACTATTTTTCCTGTTTTTAACATTTTATTATTTCCTTTGTAATATTTTTTATTTTGGTTTGTTTAGATTTCCTTTTAGTAATTATTAATTTTTGCCCAAAGTGTTGCCTAGTTGAAACCTCATTTTGATATATCCAAACCCATCAGTGGTCTATCAAGTATGTAATCTTGGGGATCTGCCTCTGTGAGCCTGCTCACCTGGTCCAATACGGAATGGAAGCTCTCCACACCTGTTACACAGCTGTTCTGTCAGTGTCTCCATCATCTATCTGAAGAGTTAGTTTACTTCTCTCTTCTCATAAATAATGTATTCATGTCTTTCTTGTATTATTCTCTGCTCATTTTCAAATCATTTCCTATGAGAAGTATATAATAGTTAACAATTAGGCGCTTACTTGTCTTAGTAAATATATAAAATTTACTTTTTATTGTTCTACTAACATTCTCATTTCCAAAATATCCAGGTGTTTGTTACGGATCTGGGTTGGTTTACTTGTTATTTTACTATTATACCATTCTTCTTTCATGGATGTAACACCTACTTTATTCAAACTGGCCTCTCTCACTTTATGGTTTCTTTCATTTTTCTATTGCTCTTAATGTTTCATTCCTGTAAACTGTTTAATTGTTGTTGCGTATTGTTATATTTATGTATAGGGTAATCTAGCCATGTATACTTCACTCGTTTCTTTTGGTTCATCTTTTCATTGAGTTATGAAACCTGAGGTAAATTTCTATGCAATTAATTGGGAACTTCTGTTAACTTACTGAGTACTTTTTTCCATACATTCAGATCTTTAACTTGGTAACACTGAATATTGTTCTATCGTCTATAAGCTTTAGATTTTCAAATGCTTTTATTGGTGCATTGTAACTATATATCATAGTAAGGTTCAAAGTCATGCAAACAGACATACACACAGGTGTTGGTGTGTTTTCCTTCAGGTTCCACCTAACAACCAATCACTCTCCGTACATACATTGAGATTGGTATCATTTATGATAGCTTCATAAGTGGGCACAGTATAATTTGAACTGTTTCTTTCATCAATTCTTCCTTTCCCTCTCTCCCTCTCCCTCTTGCCATTCCCTTCCACTGGTCATTCTCAATTAGCTAAAACCCCTTTTGATTTGATCCTTGAGTTTCCAAGACTGGCTAATCTCACTTAGCACAATATTCTCTTACTCCTTCAGTATCTTAATCTCTCTTCTCTGCAATCACTAATATTTTATCTAGCCTGCCTCAGTGTCGTAGTCTGCTTATACAACAGACTGGCAAATTATAATGAGCAGACATTTACTGACTTGAACTCCTAAAGACTGGAAAGTCTAAGATCAAGGGCTCAGTATTTGGTGAGACCCTTCTTTCTGCATCATAAAATGGCAGAAAGCAACACCTGAAAGAAGGGCAAGGAAAGGCACGTGGAAGAGAATGTACCCACAGCCATGACGGGGTGCATATCTATTCATGAGGGATGTGCCACCATGACCCAACAACTCCCAGTTGGCCCTCCTCTCAACTCCTTTACAATGAGAATTGCATTTCAATGTGAGTTTTGGAATTACAACATTCCAACCAGCGTACTCATCATTAACAAAATGACTCTTGAAACATTTACATTTTTTCCACATTTAATTTTAGTGATGTTATCTTAGCTAGATGATCTCCATTTTTGACTAGTCATCTCATCTTTTAAGTCATTTACCATTGGTCTCTAATTTGATAGCAGTTTAACTTTTTGCATAATGAGAATCACTCATAGGAAATATCACTTGCATCTTTGAATTTTTTCTTTCTTCCCAACTGTAGTTTTCTTCTCGTTTTTTTTTTTTTTTTTGAGTACTCTATCCATATTTTAAAATTTTCTGTAAAGTATATTTGTATAATTTCCTATTATTTTATTCTTTTAACAATGTAGGGGTCTTTATTTACTTTTATTTTGTTCTAATATGATATGGGTGGATACTCCTGTACCCTTTTTCTATCTTATTTAAGAATACTATGTCTTCACCTCAGAACTACAAAGTGTGTGTGATCTACTTTTTCTCTGGTCTATTGACTGAGGAGCTGTGTGTGCTTAGCGGAGTCAGTAGAGGAGTGAGGGTGAAGGGAGAGTTCTGTGGGAGAACATGCTCTCTTTACCAGAAGCTCTGGATTCTGTTCTCTTTTCTGAGATTTTGAACATACCAAAAGTTAGGACCATAGGAGCAATGATCTAGGACTTTGAATGAACCCATTTCATATACGATCCCCATCACCACCATCATCATCAAACAAAAAGCTATTTTTTTAAATCACAGAATCAGAGCTATGTGTCCATTTCTTCTACTTTTTTTTTGAAAGATTCTGTGGGCTAGCAGGTTGAACATCATCACAGGGGAGCCTTTTAAAAAGTGCAGAATCCTAGATTCACCTCCCAGAGTCCTCAATCAGAATCTGTATTAACATAGGAAACATATTAGGATACCTGGGGCTCCAATGTTTATAGATGGGGTGGGACTGTCACACCTCAACTGGGGCTTTTTATGTGTCTTGCATTTTTCCTCCTTCAGAAGATCTTATTTCTCTTTATATTAAGTTTTAACAGATCCATTTTATTACCTAAGATTCAGCCTCATTAGATTTTGATTATTAGTCCCCACCCCTCTGGTTTTACCCTTACCACCCTGAACTAAGTGTTTATAATAGGGGGTCCAAGTGGTTCTGCCTTGTGATACAGACCCTGCCAAGGTAGGAACTTCTCTCAATAGCCTTTCAGTGGTATTTTCCCCAGGCATCTATTCAATCCCTCCATCTGGTTTTCTCTCAATCAGGTAGTTTTCCTTAAGTTCTGCTCATTTGTATTACTTAGGTAATGAGAGGGGAGGCAGAATCTCCAGTTTTTATCTTTGGCTGCCACATTGATGCTTCCCATTGCATGCTACTTTTAAAGTGGACATGGTGGTTGTTATTTATTTCTCCTTTTCTTTCTCCAAATGAGGAGGAGTTATTGTGGGTGAGGTGCTGTGTTTTAATTTTACTCTGCTATCTTTACCCTTAGGTCCCATCTAAATTTAGTCTAGAATTAATGGGTTTTGTGTGTGTGTGTGTGTGTGTGTGTGTGTGTGTGTGTGTGTATGTGTGTGAAAGCACAATCTTATTAAGACAAATGAATGTTTACACATTCTGTCCTCTTCCCAAAGAGTGCTGAAATAAAGGCAAAGGAGCATTGTGAATTGTAAATCTATGTGTTTTATCTTTCAGTGCATTAGCAGATGGATAACACTGTTATGCTTAAGACTTGTGTATTATGGCTCTTCATCAGAATGGGTTTTGAAGGGAAGTGTATTTTACTTGCATCTTCTCTATGCATTCTTTTCAGACTACTATTCAAAAATGTCCATCGACTTGCTTTCACAGAAGTTGTGCTGTATTCGCAGTCTGGTAAACTGTGAGGATATTAGTGTGAGCTTCCATATATTTTTTCCACCTATACCAGGAAGGACAAACCTCCCAGGGTGAGAGATAATTCTATTTTTATGATCACTCCTGCTGAATTGTGCTGTATTATGTGTGATATGACTGGAATAGTGCAAGTCAGTAATGTGCCACTGTCCCTCTAATGCAGAATAAGGGAACACGTAAGGACAAATAAAAAATTAGTATTATTTATAGAAAAAAAAAAGAAACCCAGGGGCTGTATACCATAGACTCAGTACATATGTAGCATTGTAGCAATTCAGGATATGACATGTAGTAGGTTTGCTTTTCTTAGACAACTTGTAAGAAATCTAAAGCATTTCAAAATGTAGTTGAAAAACTGATAGGGCAGGAATGAAAGTAGAAAAGAAAGTGATATGGAAGATCTGTACATTTCAAGGCAGATTTTATTAAAATGACCACAGTTTATTTGAGTCTAGCAGTAAGCTAAGTGAAATTTACATTCAGGAATTAAACTGTTTTTGATTGTGACCTCTCTGGATTAAACTCAATGGATTAAACATTGAATTTTTGGTTTTAGAATTAGAAGGAATGTTTTAATAGGATGCTTCTCTCTCAAAAAAATTCACATTAAAAGCATTTTTCACATTTTTTGGAGTGAATCTTTAGTTTGTTTTTTTCTATTATAATCATAATTTATTGTTAACAATCAGTACAGCCAAAAAATGGACAGTATCAAAGGGAAGCATAATATATAACCCTTTGGAATATGGTAGATTTACATGTACTAATATGAAAATATCTCCAACATTTATTATGAACTTAAAACATGTAAAGTGAAAAGTGTTAAGTACTGTACTCTCCTATATGTGTACAAAGAAAATACTATATACATGCTCAAATGCACATTAAATATTTCTTTTTTTTTATTAGTGCATTGTAAATATACATCTTTGTTAGGTACAAATTGATAACGACATATGTGCCCACATTTCTCATTTGACCTCTTCCCCAAATTCCCTCCCTGCTCCCTCGCCCTCCCTCCCTCTCAAGTTCAGTTTAGTGAGTGACCTTGATATACATTAGGGTGCCCCCCCACCCCCGTCCACCCACATCATTAGCAATCAGAGAGATGCAAATCAAAACTGCCTTGAGATTTCATCTAACTCCAATCAGAATGGCAATCATAAAAAACATGAACAACAACAACTACTGGCAAGGGTGTGGAGAAGTGGGAAAACTAATACATTGTTGGTGGGACTGCAAACTAGTGCAACCACTTTGGAAAACAGTATGGAAGATCCTCAGACGAATGGGAATGAACCTATCATATGATCCAGCAATAGCACTTCTGGGTATCTACCCAAAAGAATGGAAACCAAACTATTAGACCGACGCACGTGTATCTATGTTTATCGCTGCACAATTCACAATAGCCAAACTATGGAAGCAGCCAAGATATCCATCGACAGACGAATGGATTACAAAACTATGAGATATGTACACAATGGAATTTTACTCAGCTATAAAGAAGAACAAACTCATGTTATTTGTAGGGAAATGGATGCAAATGGAAAACATTATGTTAAGTGAGGTTAGCCAGTCACAAAGAGTAAAGAAGCATATGTTCTTCCTAATATGTGGATGCTAGGGAGAAGATGGGGCATAAGAGGGTCTCCAGATGAAAAAAGGAAAAACCCTCAATAAGCAAAGAAGTTGATATTTAGTTATTAAATGATTTGGATCTCTTTTTATGTGGTAAATTTTCTAATAAAATTATGTTTCCAGTAGAAGAATCACAAATTTCTCTATGCATTTGATAACGCAGGTAAAGGATGGGCATAAATAGAAGAAATTTTAGTACATTTTTATGTAAAGTCAAAAACTTTGATTTTTTTCTCCTTTATACATTTCTCAAATTCTGCTTTTCCCTAAATTGAAGAGTAGCTGTCAATGTATAGACCCCCTACTCAGTTTAACCAAGCTACTGTTATTATGCAGAAAGGTTGCCCCAGCAAAAGTATCATATAAGAGTAACTACTGATTCCATCAACCAGACTTTCCAATTACTATGTTGGAGCTAAGCTTACAGTCAAATAACTCTATTTTCTTAAGAATATGTTGGGGGTTGTAGATATAGTTTTCTTCATCATCTAGTAAAAATGTACTTGCATCATTTAGAAAGAATCGCAGAAGGCTTCCTCAAAAGCTGTGGGAAATAATTTATTCTTCCAGGTTACAAATATTTACTGAACATCTTTCAGCTGTTATGCACCAAATCAAGAACCAAGATGATAATCCTTACATCATCAATAAATCAAAATATTAAGAGACTAAGAAATCAAGGGCCACATCTTTTCTCTCAGATTTGGAAGTAGAGCGAAAATAGGAAAGAAAAGGACCTTATGAAAAGGAGGAGAGAAACTAGTAGAGTAGAGGAAGAGGATTGGGGAAAGGAGGAGGGGAGAGAAAAGGGAGGTTTGGGGAAGGAAACATTCCAAATGTTATGTGCATATATGAGTGTATCACTGTGAATCTCATAATCATGTATAGGGAGAGAGGAGACTGGGAAGGGGGAAGTTTGTGAGGCAAAACTGACTGAGTGATGTTTTGTGCATGTATGAATGCATCACTATGAATTTCACTATGATGTATAATTACAATGCACCAAAAAAATTAAAAAGTGAAACAACAAAGATTTTACATAAATGGCATACAAATATTAACATAGAAGACATAATTACCATAGTTTCCATATCACCAAATCTATTTAGTTGGGAAATGTGGCAGGATAAAAATTCTCATACTAAAATATTTTATCAATCATTTTATGTATTGCTCAACATATTCAGATGCATTATTTACTCATTTTTCTTTTCATTTATTTTCTCTCCATCCTTGTATATTTCTGTAAAATAAAATCAATTACTAAACACATAAATCTTGCAATGTCAGAGGAGAGCAGAACTATAGTGATAATTTGGTCTTGCCTGTTTTGCCAAATTGAGAAATTAGACCCCAAATGGCTAAGAGATAACACTCTTAGCCATTTGGAGAAGGCCGCATTGAGCTCTGAAGGGGTCCAGGGAACGGTCACTCAGAGGAAGACTTGCTACAAGATTTAACTGACAAGAAGTAGGTGGTGGGAAATGCAGATAGTTTGTAGACTATGCAGGTTTCATTTTTTAAATCTGCCGGGTCTGTATGGTGTTTCTTCCTAGACTTGTTGACTCATGTACACTATTTATCAAATTATGCCTCTAACTCAGACTTTCTCTGTCACAAAGGCATCAACTTTGGGGGCTAACGCCTCATTATGAGTGACACTGTCTTGTGCATGGAGCTGTAGGACATTTAGCAGCATCCCTTCCCTCTACTCATTAACATCAGCAACAACCTCCAGTTGGCATTTTTGGTGACAACCAAAATTAATTCAAGATAATGCCAATTACCTAGCAGGCACAAAATATCCAATTCAGAATCACTGCTCTAAATGAATTTGAATAATCTGTAGAAGTATTAATTTCTATTAGCTAAAACAATATGAGAAGCTGGAAATAGGTGTCTCGTCTCATAACAAAATTTATTTAATTACTTAGGAAATATTTTATAGCTTGTTAATACTGTTTTTGTCAATGAATGTGATGCATATTTCTGTATACACTAAGTATCTACATTAGTGAACAGCTCACACAGGATTATTTTGGCTGCCATTATTCTTTTACAATTTATTTAGTCAGAGAAAGTTGAAAGACTTTCACTAGATGAACCTCCATCAGGCCCATGTACCCTCTAGGCATTTACTGTTAACAAAATTCCTCTGGTCATTTTCATTTACAAACCCACTCTAAACCCAGATGACAGAACATTCATCCTTTGTAACAATGCTGCTTCTAACATGATCAAGCACTCAATAATTCCCCTTCTCCAAGCCAGAGCCTATTTAGAGCAGAGGTAGACAGGGTATTATGGACTTCTCTTTGGCTTTCCTTTAGAGTCCACTCGTTTCTTCTTTGGAACACTGTTATTTTTGACCTTCTGAAGGTTAGGTGCAGGGGCAAGCAATTATGAGGAAAGGGTTCAGCCCCACGTGGCAAGCACCGATATCTACTAGCATTAAGACCCTCTGGCTTTCAGATATTCAAAGCCAACTTTCATTTTGTGGATACTTTTATAAATTCTTCCTGCTTTGCAGGGTCATTCTGACAAAATTCTATGCCCTCAATATTGCATCTTTATTCTCTTGGTTGCTGTTACTCCTCAGTCTGGGTCTTCCTGTGATCCACTCTTCTTAGTTCCTCCAAGCTTCTCTCTGTTGGAGTTCATTGCCTCACTAGGTAGTAGTCTTCAGGCCCAAATCTGGGGCATATAGCTACATTCTCTGTCCAGTCAGAGTTGAGAGTATAGACACAATCCTACCAACCCCTGCTCTTCACTGCAATCACTAAACAGATTCCTTCTTGGGACCACAGGTCTTTTTTGCTTCATCACCAATGAGTCTGTCTTTCTGAAAGGGAAAATCCTCATTTAAATAAGCGTTTCTTGCAAGGCAGTAGGCAGCATACAAAACACAACTTCCCTGGATAAAGGTAACTGCAGTTCAGAAGTTCTTAAGGAATCACTGTAGAAGAGTCTTAATTTTGAACTTTTAACTCTGTTAATTCCTAAAAGGATGTGAGTTTCCATTAACAGGTACCTGAGTCCTGGGTGTACAATTTAAAGGTTTTTCCCAGAGTGCATCTCTCATCCAATTTAGTACTTGATATGATTTACCTAGGTGCCTTTCATCATGTGGTTTTTAAGTGGGTTTTTGTTTGTTGTTGTTTATTTATTTATTTATTTTTGAAGTGCTGGGGATCTAACCCAGGGTCTCTCACGTTCTACCACTGAGCTACATTTCCAGTCCAGTCCCACTGCTCTTTTGATCTTCTACTCTGGACATATACTTAAGTTTTTGTTTTCATCTTAATTATTAAACTATAGACCATTAGATCCACAAGAAAATGTACTAATATATTAACTCTCCAAGTTTAATTTTTTTTTGTTGTTAAACTTTTCTGGACCTCTGTCTACAAAATGATTGGCTGCACCAGATCATATTCAGTATCAGGTAATATTTAAATATTAAGCCTCTATGTGCTATAGCTCCTAGAACAAACCAGTATGAAAAAATTCTGACCTTGTTTTTCTTAATTTTTATTAATTTATTTTTCATATTTATCAGGAAAGGAATTATAGTTTTGATATGAGGTCCACTGAAAATTTTAAACCTTGGGTAGTAATAATCAATAAATATATGCTAAGTACCTACCTTATATCAATAATTAGCAATTAAAGCATGCGAATGGCATTCCATAGCTTAATTTACATCTTCCAATTTTTTTTAAGTTTTTAAATCTATCAGTCTACAAAATTCTATAATGTGTTGTAGGATAACTGATCTCTTTTCTTAAAAGCTACTTGCCCCAGGACTGGTCCCACTTGAAAGTACAACTATGATATAGCTGAAGTGCTCTATATATCATTAGTACATATGCATAGTTGTATTCTTTATTAACTAGAGTTGCCATTTGTAATCACTGATTCATTTTTTAGTTATATTTTGGATGTGCAACAGTTTCCTATAAGCTAACACATTCTCACCAATTCAAATATATTTCTAGGAAGTATTTTTCTAATATCTCCAATTTTTTGTGGCCCATGTTTTTTAATGCTATGATACAAAGTAGACCAAATGATGAAAATAATGGGTTGAAGAGAATTATTCAGTGGTTGTTGAAAGTGAATCCTATCTTCAATTCCATCCTGGGAATATGACTAATTCAGACATCTTTGCAAAGAGTTGTGCATCTAATACTTTTCCCTTTATTCTCTGTACATGGAAGGCAAGCTAAGGAGAATATGATCATTTTGTGACATTTGAAAAACTCTCAACTTGCCATTCTATTGTACTTTGTAGAGACAATAAAGAAAAGTTGACTGAGGAGGAGAAAAGAAATGCATGTTTTAAATTTTGAATTCTTATATACTGATGCATGTAAAAGTCCTCCTCTTATGTATCTGTCTACACATTTTAAAAGTAGCAAAAACTACGACAGTTAATATATATTGAATGATTGTTTTATGTGTATTAATTTAAGTCTTAAAATACCATTTTAACATAGATATCATTCTGCCATGTTTTATTAATTTCATTTGGTCTTTAATCTTCACCTCATTTGTTTTATCAGTTTGATGTTTTATTTACATAACCCCACCAGTATATATGGCAAAGCAATCAAGGACATTAGGCTGTGCCCCTGCGACTGGTCTTACTTCACTGAAGAATGGCTTCTATGGATTCTTAGGGTTCTCTTTTTTGAAGGGAATTATGGCAGCCAGAAGCAATTGATCAATAAATGTGTAGAAAGACATATGATGTAGCAGGGAATGGAATTATTGAATCTTTGGTTCTCCCTGTGGGATGCTATAAATAGAAGGAGTCTAAAATATATGCATGAAAACCCTACAGTTGCTCAATTTGATATATATATATATATATGATACATAATGTAGAAAATATAAGGCAAATTATATATAGTTTATATATAATTTATGCCATATATTATTTATAGTACAGTAACATAGATACATATAATATATGAACATTTTTTTACCCCAGAGGAAATTATAACTATGAAGGATATAATGACCCAAATAAAAAAGCACCAAAGTATTATGTAACTCTGTTGATAGTTCAGATACTTATCTATTTCACAGAGACCACTTGGAAATCCTTTAGTTTACTTAAAAGTATTCCTGACATTCTTTCATTGTCCTTTGTCTATTGGACAATGACTCTGGCCTAATGATACTGCTTCAATCCAATTATATCAGGCCTGGACTGTGGGTTGGGAGATAGCAGGAGAACATTGTGGAGTACTGTTCATAGTTCACTCCATCTATTTTTATGAAAAAATATGGAAAGGCATGGGAGGGAATGTTGATTGAAGTAAAAAGAAAGAAAAAGCAACTTCGGTTTCATGAGAGTTTAACATCGACATACTGATCATCAGAGCTTATCTCTGTCATCTCAAAGGATTTTCCTTCCACTTCTATGCTTCAGTTTATTTATTTAATTTTTAGTTTTCATATTGATTTCATTCTTTTTTACATGGAGTCCCTTCTCTCTTCTTTGTGCAATTTAGAACTATAATTTGTCCTTTCAACACTTTCTTCCACTCTGTATTATCCTTTTAAACTCTGCCCTTGTAAAAGATGAAATTCCTTCATCCAAGAGTTGACCAGTCTTAGCCAGTGGGAGTAGGGGACCGTGACACACACCTGTACTTGGGAGGCTGACACAGAAGGATTGCAGGTTCAAGGCCATCCTTAGCAACTTAATGACATGATCAGCAAATTGGCAAGACTCTATTTCAAAGTAAAAAATAAAAAAGGACTGGGGGTGTAGACCTTCGGTAGACTGCCTCTAGGTTCAATCCCCAGTACAAAATGAATAATTAAATAAATAAAAAGAGTCAGCCATTCTTGAGCAGATCATGAAGAATAGTGGTTCTACTCTGGTCAAGAACTAACCCAAAAATCTTTAAAGGGCAGGTAAGAAGATTTACTTGATTGCTGAATAATTACTAGTCTTCTTTACTCTGAATAGTCTTGGCTTTTCTCCAGGAACTTGGGAGATAGAGATCTTTGCCTCTGTTCTGTGGAAACAATAATTCAGAAAAGTGCATGATAAATAAATGTACTCTTTAATATACTGGTTGTGATATAAGTAAATGAAGGTTCTTTCCAGTGGGAACTTTGATTCCTCTTTAATGTGGATTTTGATGCATGTGGCAGAGATTAATTTTCTATTCTGGGTGCAGGGCCAAGATTTGTACTTAAATCTACGTTGTTGGAAAAATAGACTATGTGTGTGAGAAGCACGTTAAAGAATATGTTTGCAAAGCAACTTGTCAACAAGTTGAAATCAATTTGGTGCAGAACAAATTGAATACAGAACTCTCCCTTACCTGCATTATTTAGCACTAAGTCACTATTTTGAATGAATATAATAAGGATTGCAATAGTTGCATAGGTTGGAGTTAATGTCTACTGAAAGGGAAATAATCAGGCACCTGAGGTGCTGTGTTTAAATTCTGTTTAGTTAGGACAACTTTGGTAAATTGAACTTTGATGTATTGAATGGAAGTAATAACAGGGTACTACAAATAAAGAATGCAGACCTTGTGATATTTGCTAATGTACCATATGCAACATTGTAGATAATTTTATAGTATAGGCTCAAGAAATGAGAAAAAATACAGATCAACTAAGTGCAATATCAAGCTATCATTATTTTCTGCTTATGCTTAAATGTATCTGAATAATCACATATTTAAATTTCACTTTAATTATTTTAAAATAAAAATATTGAAATATAAACAATGTAATTGTGAAATTTGATATATACTATTTACTCAAGTATGTCACATAGGAATGTTTACTTAAAATGTGAGTAAATATTTTGCTTGATTCTGTGGAGTAAATAAGTTATATCCACCAGTATATTAACTTTTGTATAATAAAGACTTTCTTGTGCCAGGCATGCTGGCACACACTTGTAATCCCAGTAGTTGGAAGACTGAAACTGGAGGACCCAGGTTCGCAGCCAGCTTCAGCTACTTAATGAGGCCCTCTGCAACTTAGTGAGACCCTGTTTCAAAATAAAGAATAAAATTAGGGCTGGGGGTGTAACTTGGAGGTAGAATGCCCCTGGATTCAATCCCTAGTATTGAAAAAAAAAAAGATTTTATTGTGAAGATTTCTACAGATATAGGGGTCTACTATTTCTTTCTTATATTTTATGTATTTTTTTATTTTTATGAATCAACTTTTCTGCAGGTCATTGCAGAGCTAATATTGCAACACCTATAAACAGCTTCCACAACAATAAAAAGTAACTACCAATTTACCACAGCATCGGCTCTTTTATAAGGGAAATAGGTTAGGTAATTTTAAATGGCATAAAAATATAGCTACATATCATAATTCTTTCCAAAATCTTTGTTCCATGGATATTAAACCTTTTAAGAGAATGTTTGGACATGAACATAATGAATAACTGGCATATTACATGAAACATAGTCTAGTTGAAGCCATTATTGAACATTGGAAGAGAAGCCTAGATGCAAATCTTCAAATAACCACATGTAAAAACAACTGAAAGGATCATCATACCTCCAAGGTGAAGGTGGTTCCCATGAGTTCTAACAATGAAAATACTACACTGTAGCGGCAAATAACTTGATCTTAAGCATCTCAATTTAAAATAGTACCATATGTTGCATACACAGTTCAGAAACTCAAGTGTTTTTCTTGAGATAGTGCTTTGGGAAATCAGAACAACTATTTAAAACAAAACAAAACAAAACAAAAACCCGGTCAGCAAAGTCGTGGTTAAAAGGAAAGCAGGTGTACCAAGGTCTTTATAATCATGGATACTGAATTTGTCTCCTGCAGTATATGGGAAGTATTTTGTAGCATTTTTTCTAGATAGTGTGGTTTCCTTAGGGATCTGGTGTAGAGCCACGAAAAGAGCTTGTGATGGTGGACTATGGGTATGTCAACTGTAACTGTGACACTCATTTTTCTAACAATATATGCACTTTCAACTGTTGACAGGTGTTGAAGCTATTAAATATTATAGAGCATAATTTTCAATATGTAAGTTTTAGTAGAAGATGGTGATAAAATTCTCCTTTTAAATGTCTTAATGACATGAATAGTGAATAGTAACCGTTAGAGGGACCACAACCTGCTTACAAACTTTTTGGTGCTAATCCTGGAAATTGGAGGTACATTTCCATGGAATCGGTGTTATCACGTTGGTAGCCTGTATTGTTCATGACAATACAGTGTCAATGAATGTGCCTTATGCTTTAAGGTATTGCACATGTAGGATGAAGTCTGTGGTACTAAACATTCTGAGAAGATTGTAACACAATAAACAGGAAGCATTCTAATCTAGGCTGTCTAACCACCATTTTTATTGGAACCCCTGGAGCATTCCACATGATCAGTGTTCTCGTTTTTAAGTTAATTGCTAGACAACTAACTATATGACCAAAATAGACTTTAAACCACACTTTGCTATATCTGTTTTATTGTAACAAGTAAACAGAACAGGGTCATTTACTGCTAGCCTTTGACGACTGGGTTTCATCTGTGTTTTTTGAGCTCTCCCTGAGGCTCTTTCCAAAGGGTCAGTCACTGAGCGCTCCGGTGCATGGCATGAACCACGTGTTCAAAATGGAGGCCGCTTGTGTGGTTGAGCTCTTGACAAAACGGCTGTTCCTGTCAGCGGTCATGATTGACTATGCGACCTGTTTAAGTCATTCTTTCCCAGAAGGCTCCTTGAGGATTACTTCGTAGCCCTTATTGACACCTTTAAACTTTCAATAGCCATTATACTTACACTTCTCTTATCCTGTCATAACATTTTCCATCAGAATTATATTGATTTCTTTTTGTGAAAAATATAATAATCCTCATAGTGACTGAATTCTTCTATTTCTGCCAGAAAGAAAACTATTAAAATGCTTGCGCATCTCCCTCCAACTGATACTATGCATTTAAAATACTTTGGTAATAATAAATACCACACAGACATATGTATCCAGTAAAGGGTTTCCATTTTTATGACACTTGCTTCTCAAGAACAGACATATTCTTTAAAGGAAAAAAAAAAAGTTGCCAGCTCTGAATTGATTGACATTTGTTTACTTAACTCTCTCCTTTTGAAAGCCTGCACACCTATTTCAACCTTGAACAGTTTCCAACTGTGGTATACTGGAACATTTTTTCATTTATTAAGTTCAGTGTTGCCAACCCAAACAAAGTATAATCAGCGATGATCCGAGCAGACCAAGCTGTCTAGCACCATACAATGTATCTGCATACTAATTTCCAAATTCCCTCACATTTCCAGAGAACTAATGGGATCATTTTCATTCTGTTACAGCAACTCAACAGTTACTGAATCACCATCTGTGTTTTCGTTAACCTGAATCAGATATGAATTCTGTTATTGCAAGGTAGAGCAGCTTGTTTAATGATTCTTAATCTTTTCTTTAATTAAATCATGCAGCCAACCTGAAAAATCTATCTTAATGCAAATTAGGAGCTTTTTTGGCATTCGCTTACAGTAATGCACTAATAAGGTTAATTTATGAAGGTTCTCTTCCAGTCTGTACAGATGATATTTGTTCACTGCATATTTTTAGCATATTGTCCCTTTTTGTAATATTTTAAGTAATAAAAACATAGTTATTTTTCACTTACACAAACGAGAGATACTGGAAGCAGCACTCTCTGCTAACCAAAACTAAGTATGAAAAATATAAAGAATCCTAGGTAAGAGGAGAATTCGTTTTGCTGAATTTCAAATGCCAGTTCTCTGGAAAAAAGTGTCTTCTCTCTAACCATTCTTAGGTTTTTGGAGATAGTCAAGAAGAGAGAGCTAAATAATTAGACAAGGGGTTTCCTTGGACTATTTTTAATCATTTGGACATGAGTTACAAGCATGAAAAGTAAACAAAATATCTTAAAACAGTTATATCAGAAGTTGTCAGTTATACAATTATAAATTACCTTTTGATAACCTGAAAACACTTTTTCCTAATAATTTTTTTTCAAGTATGTATTATGATGAATACTTCTTATGTGCTAAATTAAATGTAAACAGAATCCTGGAAATGGAACAGGTGATAAGAAATAGTACAGGAAAGAAAAAAGAAATAGAAAATTTTAAGAACAGTAGGAGTAAAATTTAATAAATTACAAAGTAATTTTAACCTTCTTATTTTCTTTTTCTCATACTTTTATTGGTGCAGTGTAGTCTCACATCATAATGTAGTTCTTAGTGACTGTGACATCCAAGCACACATCTATTTTTTCTCATGATCTAGACTCTAATTATCCCATGTCACAAAACATATCATTTCATAATCAAGTCACGTAGTTAACTACTATATTTACTGGGTTTCTTTCAAATCTAGGGTTAATATTTGATTAAATAACACTAAGGATGGTCAAAGCAATAAAAATTATTAGCATAAGTTTGTTTTTTTAAGCACCAGAATTTACTGAGAACCACATATATGCAAACAATGTCATGCAAACATACAAATATACAAATATGAACAAGATGTGATATTTGCTCTCAAAAACTTCAGAATTTATTGCAAGGTTTATTAGCTTGGCACCCATGTTTTCTAGTGAGATTTCAAGTGAGATAGCATTTCCTCAAGTATTAGTATCTCTCTTGGGTTTGGCCAGTTTGCTTGATTTGTCTATAATTAGATGATCATTTGCTAGGAACTAATGAAATTAGTAATATGGTTATTAATAACTTTTGTTCCACATTACATTTTAAATGTTCTACCATACATGTTTTTAAATGATTAAAAACCTGAATTGTATCATATTTTTTTCATTTTGAACTCATCATCTATTCTCATTAGATGTGGACTCAAATCTCTAAATAGTTGTCTGATTAAGTACATTTTCATATTGCAATCTATTTCTTTAGAACATTACTGGGCATTGGTTATTTTAAAAACATTTCCAGCCGGGTGTGGTGGCGCACGCTTGTAATCCCAGCATTCGGGAGGCTGAGACCGGAGGATCCGGGTTCACAGCCAGAGCCTCAGCTACCTAGTGAGGCACTCTGCAACTTAGTGAGACCCGGTTTCAAAATAAAGAATAAAAAATAGGGCTGGGGGTGTAGCTCGGAGGTAGAATGCCCCTGAGTTCAATCCCTAGTACCACAAAAAAAAAAAAAAAAAAAAAAAAAACCATTTCCTTAAACAAGTTATCTGTTACTAATAACAAATAAGCTATTTTTATTTGTAAAATTAAAGTTTTTAAAAAAGCACTTTGGCAGATTTCAATATGGAACTGTGAAGTCTGAGTATGTCATCCATCCCCAAAAGCACTGAGAAGCAGTGGAAGTAAGAGATGAGTGCTATGGCCTTCAAAAAGCAATAAATCATGAAGCACATTTTAGGCCCCTAAGCTTACCTCTTTAATGCATAGTATAAGTATATGCAGATCTTGAAATGTGGTTTTATATCTCCTAGTCTTTGGAAAGATAAAAACAATCTGATAAATGAGGTAACAAATATATTATTGCCTTTAACTTTCAAAGTCCAGTATGGGTGTTGACTCTATTTATTATACCTGCAGGTAAAATTCAGTCCAGGGGGAACTGAGACCAACAGGAAGCATCAGTCATTTGGAGAATAATTATATAGCTTAATTATAATTAGAATCAAAACAAGACACTGCTGTTTAATTGCCACCAGCAAGCAGGGTAAAGTACTTCAAATATTTTGGTTCAAAGAAGGTATATAGGCATTTGTGAGATGTTTTTTTGGCATGAGTGGGATTTTTGTATTTGGAACCAAATGACACAGAAATAGTTTCATCCAGCAAATTGGTAAGTCACATTGCTGTTTTATTTCTTTGACGCAGAAACTATAAAATACTGAATTATTACCTTACAACGAAGCTGCTGTTTTAAGAATTTTAAGCTAATATTGACTGCTGTCAGATCAGTTTCTAGATTTATTGACTAAAGAAGTAGATATAAACTGAGGTGAAGGCAAGGTCAGGTCAATATTTATCTTGTGAATCAATAGATTTTGATACTAACAAAAAGTAAAGCTCTCTGTATATGCATGGTTGATAGGAATAGGAAACATCTGATCGAAAAGTTTGTGATTTTGAAATTTCCTTAGCAAATTGTGAGTGTGTATGTGTGTGTGTGTGTGTGTGTGTGTGTGTGTGTGTGTGTGTGTGTTGTACTGGGGATTGAACCCAGAGACATTCTGCCGTTGAGCTACTATTTTACTACTTCCAGTCCTATTTTACTTTTATTTGGAATCAGAGTCTCACTAACTTGCTGAGGCCCTCGCTAAGTTGCTGAGGCTGGCTTCGAACCTGTGATCCTCTTGCCTCAGCCTCCCAAGTACTGGGATTACAGACATGCACCACCATGCTCAGCATCCTTAGCAAATTGAACTTGTCAGTTCCAAGTATCATCAGATATGATTTTCCCCAAGGATATAAAGGAGAAATAATTCTAATAGTAGTCCTGAGAACATATTCAATGTAATAAACATGCACATTGTTCCTGTCTCCATAAGACAGGTGAATTTCAGTCATATTGCATTATTAGTTATTAAAGTTCTTTTCTCATTATAGCTTTTATTTAAGTGCCATAGAATAAAAAAGACACAATTGTGAGGATATTTGATGTTGAATTGGAATTTTGCTCAATTTTTAACCCAGTATCACTTGAAATGTAGTTTCTGAGAATGAATTGTAATTGTTTGGTTTACTTGTGTCTTATTTGTCTTGATAGTTCATGTACGTACCAAGGTACCTGATGTATTGTAGATACACAAAATTTAGCTAATGAAAAATTTATTATTTTTCTGTAGTTTCTGACTTCAGATTTTTAAGACTTCTCAATCCCTCACATCAATTCCAGACAGTAGAAAGTTAATTAATCTATTGATACCCACCTGTAAGTAGGGAAATATATAAGAAAAACAAAACAAAACACCAGTATATGTTGTCTTTGTCCTCCAGGTTCTTCCTTCATCTAATGTGAGATGGAAAAGTATACCAAAAAGTTATGTTTAGAAAAAATTGTGCAGTAAAACATGGTTTGATATATTGTAAAATGTATGCAAAAGACACATGGATATGAGGTATAGACTCATCTGAGCAACAGACCTATCTATATATTCCTGTCTGTGTCAAAGTAATAAAAACATTGAAGAGAAAGAGAACAGATTAATAAGGCACTTATTACTTATCAGAATTTCTAGAAATAAATACTTTAGTCATAAAATTGTCACAGAAAAATTATATTCAATGAATTCTATGTGTCATTCTCACTAGGAACTACATTATGATGTGATACTATAATGCACCAATAAAAGTATGAATGAAAAAAAAAAAAACTATGAGACCTTATTTTAAAAGTCTAAGCCAAAATATAATCTTCAGTATTATAGAAGTTTACACTGGGAAATTTATCTTACCTAAAATATTACATCATATTAAAGAAAGGAGTAGCTCTTTTTACACATATAATCTCCTACCTTTTATATTTTTACTGTGTCTCTAAGATTTTTGAGGAAAAGAATCATAATTTATATAATCTTTCTATTTCCTTCAGGAGCAAGCAAAGCGATTTGCACATAGTAGATTTTTCTTCAACAAATATTGAGGATTGGATGAAACCCCGTCACGTAAATTTTATTTCCATAATATATTACTACAGTGTTCATCTGGATTTGGTTGTTAATAGATTCCCCGGACTAAATATTCTGTTACCTAGATATGCATGGAAAAAGAAACTACAGCGTTTCATAGAGGGAAATTTAAATGAGTTAACTGTCTTATGTGTTCTCACAGAATTTTGCATATGACCCAATTACAATGTATATCCAAATCTACATAAATTACTTATCTGTCTACTTCTTATACTAAATTATGGTCTTCCCAAGGAAATTCACTATGATGTCTTTGCTTTGCTTTTACAGGGCATAACACATTACCTTCTCTCTTAGTTCATTTTCTGGTGTTATAACAGACTGCTGCAGACTAGGTATCTTATAAACAACATAACTTTAATTGACTCAGGGTTCTGGAGGCTCAGAAGTCCCAAAGCAGGCCATGGCATCTAGTGAGGGCCTTCTTGTTGCATCCTATGGCAGAATGGCAGGACACAGAATGGCAGAGAGTAAATTAGTGTATGAGAGACAGAGAGAAGAAATTTGGCCAAACTATTCTTTTATCAGAATCCTGCTCCAGTGACAAGAAACCCACTTCCATGATAATGGTGTTAATTTATCTCTAAGGGCAGAGCCCTTCTGACCTAATCCCCTCTTAAAGATCCCATTTTGTAGTTGTTACAATAACAATTACATTTCCACATTTGTTCTGGAGGGGACATTAGAATCATAGCACCTTCCCTGTACTAGGGGTTCCATATTTAATGAGATACAATACTCAAATAAAAACCTGTGATAAATGAAATGCACTCTATCAGTCAGGAAGGAAAACTTTTAGGAATGCTTCTCTTTGCTGTAACAACGCCTACTTATTTTGTGAAAAGTGGTAGGAAGAGATGGAAGACAGCAAATTCCTCTGTCTTTAATATATCATCTTTTATTTTGTTCCCATTGACAGATTTATCAGAATCTTTTGCACACAACTGATTCACTTTGAAGTAAGCAAATTCTTATAGACTTATAGGCATAATGAAAAATTATATTTTAGTGGGAATGCTAGTAACTTTGAAGTACATACTTACTTGAATAATCCAAACACAAACTAATGGGGTTTGAATGCATGAAGAAGAAAAGGAAGGAATGCAGGCAACTTGACACTGGTGTGACAGGGAGTGGAGGAGAGGAGACAACCATGTCAGGGCACAGGACTTCATTGTTAGCTTCAGAACCACTTCTAGCTTACACCAGAAAGTTTCTTTCACACTAAGGAGTTGTGTTCCACTGAGAGGCAATGGTCACATGCTCTGTAAAGTGTGGTACATGGGAAGGTCATCCATTTTATATGTCATCTAAATCAAAATGCTTTCCAATATTAAAGGGAGCCAGGCGCGGTGGTGTACACCTATAACCCTAGTACTTGGGAGGTTGACACAAGAGAATTATAGGTTAGAGGACAGCCTCAGCAATTAAGGATACTTTAGCCAACCTAATGAAACCCTGTTTTAAAACAAAAACGAAAAATAAAAACAGCAGTAGAGCTCAAAGGTAGAATGCCCCAAGGTTCAATTCCCAGTACCAAAAGAAAACAAACAAACAAGAGTTAAAAGGAGCACTTTTATTTTTTATTATTATTTTTTCTGTGGTACTAGAGATTGAACCCAGGGGCATGGTCTACCCTCTGAGCTATACCATCAGCCCTTTTATCTTTTGTTTATTTATTTTTGTTTTTGAAGCAGGGTCTTACTAGGTTGCTGAGAGCCTCACTAAATTGTTGAGACCGGTCTCAAACCTTCAATCCTCCTGTCTCAGCCTCCAAACTACTGGAATTACAGAGGTGGGCTCCCAGACCTGGTCAAGGCGGCACTCTAAATAATGTTTGCTAGTAGAATTAGAAGCACTGCTGGTACTGGTACTATCCACTGAGGCCCCAATAGGTGTTGACCATGTCGGTGCTATCTATGTTGTAATTATTTGGGGGGCTTACATTGAAATGTGAATTCTGAGCTCAACATTCACCTCACTGATCAGAATCTTTTAAACTGCATCCACATTTAAATAAACATCCCAGATGGTACCAGTACACACTGATGCTGGGGAAGTTAGAATTGAAACAGTAAGTTATAAAAGGGTAAACTCACAGAGAAGGCAGATTGCAATACTGCATTTATACTTGCCCAGGGCACACAACTTTTCTCCATACCTGAATATGTTGCTTCATGGTTTAGTAAGAGCTGCAAGATTTAGAATATAAGATTTTAAAGTGGGAATTTGAACATTATCTGGTATCTTACAAATCTCCCATTTTATAAATATGGACAACAAAATCAGGCTGAGTGGAGATGAACTCGGGGCTTCATATAAGCTTGCTCTCCACCACCATCACCTCCAAAAAATGTGGAAATTAAATAGGCAAGGTTTTGCCGGATATGGAGGCGCACTCTTGTAATCCAAGTACGTGGAAGGCTGACACCAGAGGATCCAGGTTCTTGGCCAGCCTCAGCTATTTAGTGAGGCCCTCCACAACTTAGTGAAACCCTGTTTCATAATAAAGTATAAAAAATGGGAGTGGGGGTATAGCTCAGAGGTAGAATGTCCCTGGGTTCAGTCCCTAGTACCACAAAAATAAATAAATTAATTAATAGGCAAAATTTTATTTTATTTATGTGATGCCAGGGATTAGATACAGGGGGGCATTCTACCTGTGAGCTACACCCCAGAACTGTCTTATTTATTTATTTACTTACTTACTTTTGAAACAGGGTCTCACTACGTTACCACATGCTGGCCTTGAACCTGGAATTATCATGTCTCAGCCTCCCAAGTGCATTTGCCACTGCATATGGCTCAACATCCAAGATTTAAAGAACTGCTTTATTAGCTAAGAGTGGTGACACATGTTTGCAATCTTAGTACTTGGGAGGCTGAGACAGGAGGATCGCAGATTCTCAGCCTCAGCAACTTAGTGAGACTCTGTTTCAAAATAAAAAATGAAATAGGGCTGGGGGTGTAGCTCAGAAGTAGGAGGTTCTTGGGTTCAAACCCCAGTACCACAAAAACAAACACATACAAAACAAAAACCTGCTTTCCTATTATTCCTACTCCAAAATTTCAAAACCCTAGAAACTTCAAAATAATAGCTATAAAGAGACAAAACACTGTGATTGTTTAAAAAAAAAACAACATAAAATTAAAGACTTTCAAAAGCGTGTGTTCTGAGATCACATTTTTAAAGTAAATATAAGTACTTAATTTTAAGATAATATATTTTAACCTAAAATACATTCAAATAGATTCAAGGAGTGCACATTACTACTCAGAAAATATGTTCAGAGTCTCTGAGTATTGCACCCATCACTCCTATTTTATACAGACAGCTTGTAAGAGGCAAAGAGTACATCAGCCAGAACTAAAGAAGAAATCATTTCATTTATATTCAACTTTTCCAAAACATGACTGTTTTATTGTGGTTTTTCTGAAGAAGGCTTATCTGCCAACATATGAGCAGGGGTAAAAACATCCTTCTGTAACAAGAGGAAAGTTGTTTTCATAGCATCAATTGTGATATATGCAGATTTTTATATTAAAATGAAAACATTAAAATTATAGCTTAAATGACTAAATATTATTTGACCCAAAATAAAAGAAATAATTTCACCAATTGTAGTTTCTCAAAGCTGAAAGAGCTATTTCTCATCCAGAACAAAAAAAGCCACCATTTGTTTGATATCATTTTGATGAATTATTAATTTTATCACAGCTAAGATGACAGCTAATATTAGAACATTGAATTATTAATTTTCAAATGTGCAATAAAAAAGCAGAATAAACATAAACTGAGATGTGTTTTACGTATGGGTTGCATTGCTTACATATTCTATTTAAGAAAAGTATCAAAGGAAACAGAAGGAATTAAAAATCTTGTCAACGCTTCTGATGAATTTTTTTACTGAGTACTTTAAATGCCATTTTAAAATATGAAGCACAAATAACATTATGCATTATCTGATAATAAATGTGATTATTGAACACTAAAGATATACCTTATCCATATCACAAATCATCTTTGTGTAGTTCCAAGTATGATAGTTAAATTATAAACACATCATAAGAGTGGAAAACATTTGTGGTCTTACAAGATCCACCTCTAATCCTCTCAGAATTATTTGTTGTGAGATACATACAAACTATTTCTTCAGAGTAACTTCAAGTTATTGTTTGTTTTTCTATAACAGTGTCTCTGTCAATATTCTCACCACTGTAATACAAAAGATCTGACCACATAACTTAGAAGAAAGATTTATTTGTTCACAGGTTTTTGGAAATTCCAGGTTCAGTCCCTGTGAGGCCACAGTCTGGAGCTCAGGGCCTGGTGTCGGGAAACAGAGAGAGGCAGAGAGCAAAGCTCTGTTCTCACATTGTGGAGGCTGAAAGCAGAGAAACCAAGAGGTGGAGTGTACCTGATATATTCCCCAATACTGCACCCCATAGGATCCCTCTTTAACAACGAAGCCCTGCTGCCAACATTGCTCCCTTGTTGTCCTGAGGTCTAGGGGGACATTCTAAATCCAAACCGTTACAAAGAGTTCTTCCTACTACCTCACAGAATAAAACCCAGAAAGCTCCTAGTCTTCCTCAAATGTAAAGTGTTGGTGAAGCCTCAGTCCCAAGACAAGGACAGACTATAAAGCTCTGTGGTGCAGACCTGCAGCTCTACATAGTCAATGGGGGCAGTTGTTGGTTGTCCTGTCCAATATCTCCTCATGAACATTCCTGCTTCCATAGTAATGTCATAGCACTCAAGGTGAGAAGAGAATTATGGAAAGATATATTCTCATCTTTGACCATATATTTTTTATTATAGTTGTTACTGGGGATTAAAACCAGGCACATTCTGTCTCTAAGCTACATTTCTAGCCATTTATTTATTTATTTATTTATTTATTTATTTATTTATTTAAATAGGATATCACTAAGTTATTGTGACCGGGCTTGAACCTGCAATCCCGTCTCAGCCTCCCACATACTTGGATTATAGGCATGTGCCATCATGAATGGCATAAATATATTCCTTAAAGGCAAATTGAACCATTATCAAGTCCCAGGAAATAGTCATCCTGGTAATTTTTACTAAGTTTTTCATCCACTGGCTTTTTCTGGTAGTCATTGAGATTCTTTCCAACAAATAATCACTCCCTTCCCATCACCAGCTCCCCCCTCCACTTCCCACTAAATTTTATGGTCTCAAATTGGGGGGAATGTAGTTTTCCACCCCTTCACTTTTTTGACAAACTGGATATTAGAGGAGGCATGATGCTTAAGATATCCTTGCATTGTTGGGCTTAGGTTCTTATGCTTCTGAATTTTAGTATGTGAAGAGCATGCCTTAAGTATATATTACTATTGGTCCAAAGAGGATCAGAGACATGTGGAGCAGATCAGATCCAAGCCTACATTATGGAGTCAGAGCAAACTGAGCTTAGCTGAGATCTGCCAAACCTCAAGACCTGTAGATTATGACTAACAAATAATTACTTATCATAAGCCACTGAGCTTGGGGATAGTTTTAATACATAATCATTGTGAAGGGAACTAAGTGCCTTTTTCCCTCTTCTTCATTTCAAATTTTTTGAAAAGAATCAGGGTTAAGCCAGATAAGGCTTATTATAATGTCCCTACCAAAATACTAGAACTGGTTCTGAGGTTAATGTTAAATCACTGAGAAATGGGAAAAAGATTGGGAAAAGTCACCTATTGAGGCTTCAATTTTTATAAAACACCCTTAGATGTTCCTTCTGCAAAAATCACAAGTTATATATGCACACTAAATGGCCAATGAGGCTTCTATTTTAAATATAGAATTAAGTTATTCCAGCTGTCACCAAACCCAGAAGTATCCTTTAGAATTAGAAATAATGGAATGAAAACACTCAATGGGGCCTTCTCTGAGCTCACAGCCACACTCTGGGAGTCCAGGAATATTTCAGGATAAGAACTAAAAGAGTGGAAAATTAAAAGGTAAAGGCTAAACTCCTCTCACACACCACACAGGTTTTGAGACAGCAGTCAACCATTTATTTCCTAAACCCATTGAGTACAACATTCTTGCAGCTGAGGAACCCTTGGCTATGCAAAACAGGATGTTATTCTCTTATATCTGCTGCCAGAGGGACTGGAAGAGCAACAGCCTTAAAGGAAGTGTAAACATCTTTTATTTAGCTAAATGGAGTGTGAACAAGCATTGCTATATTAAATGAGGAGCCAAGATAGACAGACATACACATGTATATGTGCATGTGCATGCACACACATACACACACAACACACACAAATCTCTTGGCTCTATCCTTTGAGTCTGAGACTTTGGGAGACTTAAATTTGGGATTTTATAAGGCTGTTTAATTGTACTGCATGAGGCATACCTTTTTGGAATTTCCTCATATGTGATTATTGTATTTTAAATTAGCAAAGAAACATATTGTTCTTTGTGAGACACTGTTCTGAGCACATTATTAAAATTGAGTCACTCTATTTTCAAAGTAACCCTATAATCTTTACCCAACAGCAGTAGAATACACAGTCTTCTTAAGTGCTCACAGAATATTTCCAGGATGAATGTTTTATATATCCAAAAAAATCTTAACAAATTTAAGATGAGAATAATACTAAGTATCTCTTTCAACCTCAGTAGTAAGAAACTAGACATCAATGCCAGAAGAATTCTTGAAAAATTCAAAATAATACTATAAGCAAATAATTTTTTATATTCTATGACTCATGATGTAAAGTGGATATAGTGCACTTAAGTGACTAGCCCATCATCATACAGTAAATGTTGGAAATTAGATATCTCCCTCAAGATCTGTGTTCAACAAAGTAAAAATCTTTTGCACATCATTTAGTGCAAAAATAGAACCAGCTGGGATAAAATATGTAATTTATTTAAGAATTATGATTTCTGATCTCATTGTGTTTACAGGTTAGTAAAGGCAGAACTATTAAAATGCCAAGTTTCTTTTAACCATGTATTCATTGATTATTCAGTTCTATATAAGATTAATTATAAAAGCCATTTACCTATTGTCTTGCACATCTTGGTTAACTAACTAATATGCGTTCATCATACACATCAGAAGAGCTATCTATATTTTAGATGTGAAGAGGGGGAAATGGGAGAGGAGAAAAAAAGAGGAAATGCTACTCAAACCAATAAAACTAAATTATATAATTGTAATTTTAAAAATAGATCAGTTTTAAGTACTATAAGACCACAGGAACATGGAAGACAACAACATAAATTTGTTAGGCATCAGTGGTAACCACTGTTGTCTTTAGGTCACCATTGGAGGCTTAGCTCTGAAGAATAAATGAGCATTTTCTAAGAAATGTATCTATAGATGGTTGAACATTCAGGATTTAAGAATTTTCAACTCCTTGTCACATAATAGACAATTCAAAAATAAATTTAAATGCTCTGAGTATTCCAGATGTAATGACTTCACTTAGGTCTGATGTCTCATCCCACATTGGATGTGTAGCTGTTAAAATTCTATGATGACTAAGTAATGCCTTAAAACAATAACTTATGTCTAAAAAGCTATTTTGTACTTAACATTGTTCCCAGCATGTTACCTATAATTTCCCATTTGGTCTTCATAACAACCTAACCAGGTAAGCACTGTTATTATTGCTCCCATTTTAGAGATAAGGAAGTTAAGGCCACCTGCAGCTTAATGTGATCCCTTCACTTTTCCTGGTCATTGCTTTAAAAATAGGGCAGGCAAATCTCTGTTGCTTGCAGATATTTCAGTTGGGAGAAGGAAGAATGAGAAGCATCAAATGTTGTAATAAATGACTGACCTGAGACAAAAACCCTGGCTTCCAGTAGAATGCATCAAGGTAGCAAAATCATAGTTGCCTGAGAGCCCAGCTGAGAAAGGAATGAGCTACACACAAGAATAATTGATAAAGCCAACCCTCCTCATCCCATAATTACTTTCATGATTGGCTTCTACAATGCTGAAGTCCTTAAGGCAACAGTTTTTGACTTTCCAGGAGCCAAACCACAGTCCTCAGCAGCCTGGGAGATTGTGGCTATATCTCTATTATTACCAACTAGAGTACATCGTTAAGCCTTAAGCCTATTAGTTGTATCCATGGGGAATTCAGAATACCTGCTAAACAATGGAGATGATATTTATATAAAACCACTTTCCCCTACTAAGATCACACATTCTTCATGACTTCATTTCTCCTAATAACCAACTATATTCCAACAACCTCATTCATATTTCTCCTAATAACCAACTATATTCCAACAACCTCATTCCTGTGGAAGTGAAGCCTTTCTCTGAATGCTACATTCCTTGACTGGTCCACAAACATTTCAAAGAATATCATGGAGTTGGGTACAGTGGCACACATCTATAATCCCAGTACTTAGGTGGGTAAATTGGGAGGATTGCCATTTCAAGGCCAGCCTCAACAACTTAGCAAGGCTCTTACTAACTTAGTGAGATCTGGCTTCAAAATAAAATATGACTGGTGGTGTAGCTCAAAGGCAGAACACCCATAGGTTCAATCCCCTGTACCACACACACACAAAAGTAACATACCTTTTATGCGGTTTCCTCTCCTCTGTAGATGTAGATGTAGTTATCAGGAATGTGTTCCAGCTTCCCTGCACACTAACCACCTCAAAACATGAGACTGCTTCACACCCCAAAGTATGAGCATTGCTAATACTTAACAAAGTCTGTCATCTGGCCTCCCCTACCAGATCATTCTCTTTGGGAAAGATACCACCTAACGGGCCATCTAGTTTCCCCCCAAAATAGCTGAATGTGCATCTCAAGAAATAGCTATATGAGATGCCATATAGCTATTTATATTTTGGTTCCTGATTGTTCTCTTTTATTCTCCCTTTTCATGTCTTCCCTAGTTTTTTATTTGGGTCTCAAAGTTTTTGAGTGCCAGGCCCACACAGGCTGTGACAGGCTTTACTTCTATCACTAAATGGAAACATAAAAAAAATCTACATTGAAAGAAACCTTTTCAAGTTGAACTTCTGTCAAGCAACTGGAGGAGCATGTGGTTTTGTGGTAAGATTTGTCAGAGTGAGTTGTGGAAGTGGCTAAGTGTTGCCAGTGGTAATGACTATTTCAATGCTCGGGGAGCTGGGTGAAGGGGGTCAGCTCCTTCCCCCATCAGTTTCTCATCCCTGCTCAAGCTTAGAAAAGAATCCTCAGTTATTTAGCAATGTCACAAGCCACTTTTCATTTTTACAAATTTTATTGTTATGCATGGAATACAAAGCACCATGTGATATTCAAAACTATAGCTTCTCAATGGAAATTACTTGGAGAAAAAACTCATTTACTTGGACATTTATTTCACCAGCATGAACATTTCTATTAGCGGGTCCCTAGAATAGCACCCTTTCTCTGATAGGTGAACTTAATAAATATGAACAAGTTCTGTGCTAGGCATTTAGGATCGATGTTGGTTTATAGTCTAGCTATAGTTGGAGAAAAATAAGAAAAGAAAAGAAAGTGAAAAAAAAAAAAAACCCAGCAATGGCACATTTGAGTTTTCAGATGATCAGGTTAAATGACCCATGAAAGAAAGCCAAAGAGAACACCTTTGTGAGTGAATCTGGCAAGTTGGAGCAACTGAAAGAAATTCACCATGGCTTGAAAAAGGTGAGGTGGCAGAGGGACAAGCATTGACAGGATGATCTTCAGATAGAGAAAGAGGCCACATAAGGAGAGTTAATGACAAGTACGACAGACATTTTCCTGGCCAACGAGAAATTATTTCAAAGTTTTAAGCAATAGCATGACATGATTGAGTTTTTATTTACGGTTAAAAGATTAGGATCATTTCAGTAAAGGGATAAGTAAGCTAATTAGGAGAGAGATGTATTGTCTTTCATTAGGCTGTGATGGGGATACAGAGAGAGCTGAATGGAGAGAATAGGAAAATTGGACAGAATGGACAATTGTTCAAGAGCTTAAATCTTTTAAATACAATAAATCTTCATTTTCATGATCTCGTCAAACCTACCTTACTAGCTTTAGTTAAAAACATTGTGATTGTTTACTTTCTATGTTCCAACCATTATGACATTTTTTTCATCCCTCAGCTTTGAAAGCTCCTTGCAATCTTGTTTTTTGTCATTTACAAACCTTTTGCCTAGAATGCCTTCTCTGTCTATCACTCCAGTTTTGGGCCTTTCCTCAGGATATGTCCCAGGTCACTAATTCTGCCTAAATGTTCCTACTATATATTCTCACTGCATACTGATTTTTGTCATTGTTGTTGTTAGAAGTCACTTCAATTATACTTGAATATTTGGTATGAAGATAGATGATCTCCCATTACAGCAGGGGTCTTGATGACCCTTCTCTCTATTGTATTCTCAGTACCAGAACACTACCTGTGCCTAACAGTTGTTCAGTATATATTTGTCAAATAAACATATTTGTATGAAAAAATCTTTATTAAGTCTAGCTTAATAAATATGCCCACCATTGTATAATTAGTGTGACAAAAGTGGTGGTCCACTTGGGTTTCTGATGGAATGGATGCTTGATGATGACTTACAGATAATGATCATGACTTTGAGTTGGTAGTATAGGCTGCTTGATCTGATGCCAGTTGTTCTGTGAATAAATAGTGCAACTTGAGTAGCTTTTGAGAATACTGATGACCAGTCATATCTCAGAGTAGTTGAATTGGAATTGATGGGGGTAGGGAGAGTGATTGATATTGTTAGATGATCTCTACAATTTCAAATAGCATGAGAGATTACTGCTATGCTATGTTCACTTAGCTATATCAGATAAAGTATTTTAGATATTCAAAACTAGTGAAATATGTTTCTATAATCTGTTAAGCTCACAAAACCAGGAGCTGCATCATTATCAAATTTAAATTTATTTGGCCAGTTTCTCATAAGCATTAATTGAGTACCTGTTGGATGTCTTTATTACATTAAGTTATAGGGCTGTAGACAATTCCAGGACAGAGGGTCTTTATAAATGCTACACATTTCCTATGTGAGATTTTGTATGTGAGATATATATTAAATGGCTTACTTGTGTATGCAAAGGTACCTCAGTTATCAATATTTTCATTACCTTGACTTTAAATTAAACTCTTGTTCTGCTTTGTCTTCTAAGCTATGTCTATACTTATTTTCCTTCATTCATATGCTTTTGCCATGTATTTACTAAATACACTAGCTTTTTAAATGTTACATAACCATAGAATAAAAGAATTCCTGCTAGCCTGGCATGGTGGTGCACACTTGTAATTGCAGTACTTGGGAGGCTGAGACAGGAAGAAATTCATTTCCAAGACAGCTTCAGCAACTTAGCAAGACCCTCAGACCCTGTTTCAAAACAATAAATAAAAGAGGGCTGGAGATGTAGCTCAATGATAGAATGCTTCTAGATTCAATCCCCCTAGTAACACACACACACACACACACACACACACACACACACACACACCCCAAATTCCTGCTAATATTCATGAGCCTATCCTGTGATTTTTCCCCTAATTCAAACTCCAAAGGAGAGCAGTGATTTATTAAACACTGTTGTTACTTTTTATAGAAGAAAAATACCTTATATGTACATCTATAAAAATTAAATTCACAGAAACCTAATTCATTAGAAGGTAGAGAAAGGAATAAATCAAATCTACTTTTGAGGTTGGCTGACCAACTAGAACCTTTATGCCATGTAGAACTAGTTTATGCTCAACTACAAGGACTCCAATGCTGTATCCATACACTTTGTTATGACCCTCCATTGCTTTATCAATGGTTCTCAGGATGCATAGCAAAAAGTAGATCTTCACAAAAAAAATTTTCCTTCCTATACCTTTGAATGAAGAATGTGTCAGTCAGAGGGTTGCAACATATCTGCTTCAACCTCTCAACATTATCCTTGGGTTTCCTGCGTGTTTTCAAATCATAACAGATTTGTAAACATCATTACTAATGGTATCATTTGTCATCATTTTGGGGGTCCTTCCAGCACTGCTATGCCGGATGGAGAGGCACTTCCTCATGTGAGTTGCCTATGATTTCAACCAATTACACAAAATCTCCAGCCTGCTGTCATTCAGAATCCTTGTCTCATTCCTTCATGCCTTTCCCCCTCTTACTTATGTGAATTTTCTACATGGAATAGGAATGAAGCGTGATTGCAACTACAAAAATTATGGACACCATCTTTCCATGCCTTAGGACTTACTGCAAATTTCTGCCCAATTCCAGAAAATTGTCTACACAAATGAGTGTTTTCTAGAATATATTATCTTTTCATAGTTCTTTCCTCTTTTATCTATGTTCACTGTTAACAAATGCACTAATATAAGAAGTGCTGAAATGGTGTTATATGATGATAACTCTGTTGAAAGAGGCAATTCAATCAAGTGAATTTTCACATAAAGACCATATTTTACAAGAAGAGTTTAAAAATTATAATAATAAAATGAGAATGCAGTATACTACAGAGTGAAGAACTAGGATTATAATCTTAGAAGACAAGAAATCTAGGCCCTTCCAATTGCCATATCTGAGGTTTGAGAATGATAATCTCAACCTTTAGCTTCTTGTACCTAACTCACCTGTAAAAATAAAAATTCATATTTAATAACAATCCCATGTATTTTAAAATCAGCAAAATTTATAACTTCAGGGCAAAAGTGCTCTAAACTTTTTAGATAGATGTATTTTCTTATAGTTATGGTACAATTAATCTAAGTAGGAGAAGAGATTATGTATGTCATATAACAAGGAATCACCCCAACAGTTCTTGAAATATTAATGAATAATTTCTACATATAAAACACTATTCTTAACAGCTAGAAATATAAGAGTGCTGGATTTAGTCCCACTCATGAATTTTATATTAGTATTGGAAAGAAGTCCGTTAAACTCTTCATTCTGTCATCTTCAATTTCAGCTATTAGCTTTTCTTTCTACTACCCTTTCCAAGTCAAGATCAAATGCAAATGCTGGAGTGTCTTTTGAATTCCATCACAGTTCAACCTAATCATCTCTATCTCCTTTTTGGACAATTTTTGAATATTAATAAGATATTACCTATGAAATGAACTCCTCTGTGAAAGCAAAATGTTAATATAAAGAATTATAACTTATTGTATTTGTAATGTTATATGTTATAAGATATTCAGCTGGATATGTGTTACTAATAAAAGGTAAAACATTATAAGAAAGAGGAATTCAGAATGGGGAAACATTTGGAATCAATCACTACTTGATACAGAAAGTCTGTTGAGTTTTAGAAGTCATTCCAGCTTTAAGGGCTTCTTTGTATATTGAGATTGATGGAGATACTAGAAAGGGAGAATTTTGAGGTAAATATTGAGGCTCTTTGAAGTAAAATAAGGGGAGAGAGCAATTTTGAGATTTTGAAAATATTAGAAAGAATAATATGTAAATACACAAATATTTTTTATCCTACAAAAAAGCAATTTTATTCAATGAATTGTTTGTACTTAAAATTTGTTTTACTGGTTTACATTTTTACTCAGTGAGAAAAATAGTGAGCTGGTCTAACTTTGAATCAGGGAGAACTTGTGCAAGTTACAAGAAATAACTAAGTTACTTTTACTAAATGGAGTAGCTTATTAAAAGTTATTGTGAAAATATCAAAGGCTGAAAGGGGTTAATCATTGGATAGATAGTCAGTTGACAGTGTTAGTGGATTGCATTCTCAACTTATGTCAATGTGTGGTATCTGAAAAGACCAAACCAAAGCGAAGAGATTGGCTCAGGAAGGGGCACTTCATCTACATGATAGGAAATACATGATAGGAAGTAAAAATCCCTTTAAAATAATTCTGAATCCAAATCCCATTATTAAGCAAAGTCCACAGTTGAGATTCTGGCTATATCTAAACATAATGACCAAAATAAGAGTAGACAATATAATTTCAGGAGGTTTTCCAAGTTTTAGGATGGGTAGCAGATTTGGGTAGGTAAGAATTCCAATCATACAAATATTTTAAAACAGTGACAATCTGAGAATATGTAATAAGTAGTCCAGAGTATTGTTCAGCTCAGAGGTAAGAGATGGTTTTCTACTGAGACCATAGCCAAAATTAGGGACATATTAAAGACTCATTTTTCTCAGGTATCTCAGAGGTGATAGATTAAGAGATAAGGGCAGTTTCTTAGAATTGTAGTTCACAGTCATATCATTGAATAAGGACCATTTTTGATGACACCTCTGAACCAAAAATTCTCAAAATAGACCTAAAATAATTTTTTATGTTATCTTTTAAATAATTATAAGAGTAGGAATACATATTGCTACTTTATAGGGAAGACTACCAGAAGTGGAAGAAAGCATTATCCCTTAATTGACAGACTACAAATGGCAAAGTCAAGTATTAGCATCCTTCAGTTTTGACATCAAGTCCAGTAGTCATTCCTGCCATCGTCTATTTGCAAATTTCACAGCACTTGCCATCACAAGTACTTTATTCAATCTCTATTCAGAGTATACTATGAGAACATAAGGAAATAAAAGAAAAACAAATTTTAAAATTACTGCATATCTCTTATTCTTCCTCCTGATAGCAAGATTCTTATCTTAGGGCTATAGATGTAGCTCAGTGGTAGAGCATTTGCCTAACATATGCAAGGTCCTGAGTTCAATTCCTAGCACAGGAATAAATAAATATTAAATATATTTATTGCTCCTCCCTAACCTATTTTACATAATCATTACCATAATATTATGCCATTAAAGCCTTGGTTTAAGTTGTCACAATCAAAAAACATTTTACTATTTTCTGTCTTCCTCTAGTTTAGTTTTGCTATTTTAAAATGTTTAATGGTAGGAAGAAAGTTTTCGCTGTCTATAGAATATCCTTTAAGTTTTACTCATTGTTGTGTACATTGAGCTCTTGGTACCAGATTTTGAAGAGGAGAGAATAAAGATAAACAAAATGTGTCCTGAATATTATGTGTAAGCTATTGGTAGAACCAAGAATAGTAATAGTATCACATGAAATTTATTAGTATACCCATACAGTAGAGCTTTTTTTTTTTTTTTTTTGCGGTACTGGGGATTGAACTCAGGGGCATTCTACCTCTGAGCTATACCCCCAGCCCTATTTTTTATTCTTTATTTTGAAACCGGGTCTCACTAAGTTGCGGAGTGCCTCACTAGGTAGCTGAGGCTGGCAGTAGAGCATTTAGGGTAACATCACTGAGAGTTGAATAGGATCTTGATCCCTCTACCAAATCCTGAGGAGTTCAATAGCATCCCTCAAGTTCTAAAAATTACCAGTGCCTTTGTTTCTCATAATACCTTTTGGATTTATTCCAGATGATAAAGCTATATATATATATTTCTATACCTGTGTCAATTCCCATGGCTGATTTCCATTGTCCGTTAGATGCTAAAATATAGATATAGGACTCAGTTCATTTGGCTTGATTTTTCTTATGCAATTTGGATACATCATTTGCATATGAGTGAGTTGAAAGATTTGTCACAAAATGTATATATATATATATCCATAATATATTATATATAACATTATATAATATATGTGTGTATGTATGTATGTATGTGTGTGTGTGTGTGTGTGTGTGTGTTTGTGTGTGTATAAATTTGATCACAGAGCAACACCACTGGGCATATTTCCTAATTTCTGACAGTGCCACTTTCCCCCGTCCCATTTATCTTCTGCTAGACTCCACCACAAATTCTTTTCTTTCACATGAGTGATATATGTATTCTTTCTTCTCACAAACTATGACTTTCAGGTATCCCCATTTGAGCCCAAAATGTTATGTATTATTCCTCACAGTGAATTCTCCTCTAAGATGTATGATGGTGCAATAATCTTTTTACCTCCTATAAGGATTAGATTACAAAATGTATGTATGTTCATTTTTAAATAAGTTATCAACCTGTGAACCATGGATATTTTCATTAAAATCCGGATTTTCACCTTCTCTTGAAAAGTAGAAGCTCTGGCAATATCACTTCCTATATTTTTATGAAGACCATTATATTACTCTACAAAGTGATGAATTCTTTTAGATGAGACATGCTATCTCCAGTTCACCAAAGCTCCACCACTTCTATCTTCCAGAACTGTCACGTGATGTCTTTATAGGCTTATCAATTTGCATATCTTAGTTTTAAATCACTGAGGAAATTGATGTATGTATAAAAGGCTTTAACTAAGCAGTTATGAAAATAAATCAGTTTCTAACAAATATGGTAAACCCTTCAGAAAGAAAATAAACTGGAAAATAAGATGAGCAATACAGCTTCAAGTACTGCTTATATTACAGGTAAAATGTCCTACATGATTGGAAGTCTGAAGTAGAGTGACCTGGGAAGCATTATTATTATTATTATTATTATTATTATTATTATTATTATTATTCTGGGGATTGAGCCCCAATTCCCTCTTTTACTTTTTGTCTTAAAGTCTTGCTAGCTTGCTGAGAGTCTCACTAAATTGCTGAGGCTGGTCTTGAACCTGTGATCCTCCTGTCTCAGGCTCCCAAGTACTGAGATTACAGGTGTGCACCATCACTCCTGGCTTGAGAAGCTTTTTAAAGATAAAATATTATTAAACTTAACCAATAGTTTCCAAATATAGACTGTTTAGACTGAGGCCAGAGAATTTGCATTCCTAAATGCTAACAAAGTGACTCCAATACACAGCCCTGGAATTTATTACAGATATACATTTAGAGTGTGAACTGTATCAACAAGTATGTCTTGAGCATTGTATGTAATATCAATATTAACTAGTGTTTTAGTCAGTTTGTTGTTGTTGTTGTTGCTCTGACAAAAACACTTGGCAAGTACAACTTAGAGGAAGAAATGTTTATTGGCTCACAGTTTTAGAGGTGTCAAAGGTTTCAGTGCATGATTGGCTGGCTCCAAGTCAGAAATCACTAGGTTGTAGCACTTCAGAGCATGTCGCAGGAGGAAAAATTGTACTCACCTCTAGGTAGATGGGAAGCATATAGAGAAAGAAGAAGGGGCACCCAGGCAGATTTGTTTCCCAAGGCCACACCCTAGCTTCAAACTTGGCTGAACAGCCTAACACATGAGCTTTTCTGGGGAACAAGTTATATCCAAACTACTATAATTACTAGATTATCAAAGACATTTAAATAAATTTCTCACATCCAAATGTTCTATTAAAGAATAATGATTTTATCCCGTGGCCCAAGCACAAATGATTAATAAAATGGCAAAGACCTTACAAATGTGCTCTGCCTCAAAATGCTTAACTGGATCAATTAAATCTCCTGCTCTGGTATACAAATTATCAAATATAGAAAGAAAGAACCATGGGGCATCCATGGATTCTCAAAGTGAAAAAGTCATCACACAGACACTGGAAAGACAACGATTGGGCCACATGCAGTCAGAACTTATGAGAAAGCAGAAACAAACCCTAAGTTTAAGAAGCTATAAGCTTTAGGAAAAAATACACATATACACAGTATGTGCTGGGAAGGTAGATAAGGATGACAGAAGGAACAGGCATACAAATAGTAACTGAATGACAGAATAATTGTGTAATTGAGAGACGATTCATCACCCTCTGCCTGAGTCCTGTAATAGTAATTTTAATTCAGAACTACATTCATATTTCTGGCCCCAGCATCTGATTTTTAGTTTTTCTTGGGATACCATACATTTGTATCCTTGGAATAAAGACTTTACTATTTGACATAACTGTCTTCTTCTCCTCCTTTGTCGTTATTGTCTTCTTCTTCTTCTTCTTCTTCTTCTTCTTCTTCTTCTTCTTCTTCTTCTTCTTCTTTCAGAACTGGAGGTTGAACCCAGGGGCATTCTTCCTTCAAGCTGTACTCCCAGCCCTATTTTTATTCTTTGTTTTGAAAGAGGGTCTCACTAAGTTGTGGAGGGCCTCCCTAAGTAGCTGAGGCTGGCCGCAAACCTGTGATCCTCCTATCCCAGCCTCCCAAGTACTGGGATGATAAGCATGCGCCAATATGTCTGGCTGGCTTGTTCTCCTTTTTTTAATAATCAGCAGCATTCTTTCTTCATGCATACAGATAAAAAAGAGATAGACTCTTTTTAGATAACCAGCTCATCCATTAACATTAGATATTCAGCAATGTTATTGATTCCTAACACCTACATCACCTTATAACTGAGAATCCTATCCAGGTGATGTGTGAAAATTAATAATGCATTCATTTTTTTGCCTATGTAATTAGGCAATTAAATTTAACAAATTTGTTTTGAATGCTGATTAAATACATGGTGCTGTGCTAAATACTTATAGGAGTAGTTTCACTTTATTCCAGAGTGCCATCGTGGGTGGAAGGATGGAATAGCATGAGTTTCCATCCTCTGAAAATTCAGTAAACAGGGAGGGGACAGACTTGAAAGTGGAATGACTTGTAGGCACAAGTTTAGTTCAAGGATGAGATGAGAGAGCTATGAGGTTGTCACTCCTTTGGGTACAATATTTGCAAAGATAATATTTTGAAAATATTCAAATGGTAACTTATAATTGTTTTAATCAAATGAGCATATTAAAGTATGATGTATTAAGAATATTAATTAATTAATTAATTAACTTAGTGGTATTGATGATTGAACCTGGGGGCATTCTCTCCAAGCTACATTCCCAACCCAATTTTATATTTTGTTTTGAAACAGGGTTTCACTAGGTTGCTAAGAGTCTCACTACTTGCTGAGGTTGTGAGGTTGTCATGGAACCTGTGATCTTCCTAACTCAACCTTCTAAGTACTGGAATTACAGGCATGCACCACCATGCCCAGTGTGCTAAGTATTTTAAAAGTCAAGTTCCAAGTTTATATTTATCAGGAGGAGAGCATGGTATATTTTCCTCTAGTCACTTCATAGAACTCCCTTTTTCCTTCAGAGCTAAACCTTAAAAAAATGTGGTATATTTATCTCTTCTTTTCTACCTCTTGGTGTGTCTGTCATATATATGACCTAATTAGTTTATGAAACAATAAGTCAACAGTAAACTTGAAGGCATTCAATCTAGTGGACATTTATTATTATTTTTTAACATTCTTCTTCCTTCTTCTGAAAACACCCTTTTGCTTTGACTCCATTGACTTCATGACCTCGTTTCTTTCTGAGAGATTCTCTCAATGTCCTTTTCAGGCTCACCGTCATCTATCCTGATGTTATGGTTTGGAAATTGAATGTCCCTGGAAGAACTCACATATTAGCAAAAATATTCAAAGGTGATATAATCAAATTGTGAAGGTTTAATATAACCAATGGGCAAATGCATTTATGGATTAATGGATTAATGGATTTATTGGGTGATAATGTAGACAGGTAGGGTGTGGCTAGAGGAGATAGGTCACTAGGGGTGTGACTTTGGGGACTATATATATATCTCTCATCTTCTATCCTCTTTTTTCTTGCTCTCTCTCTCTCTCTCTTTCTTCTTCCTTCTGCCATTTCCTGAGTTCCACAGATGTGACATAATCTAATATAGACTGAAAACTCCAGAGCTATGATTAAATACATCTTTCTTCCTCTGAGTTGTGGTTGTCAGGTATTTCAGGTCATAGCAGTGAGAATGCTGACTGAAATATCTGCCATGGAATTTTGGAGCTCTTCCTGTTGCGCTTTCAGCTCTCCTTATCTTTGTATGCTTTGTTTTCTCTTTTCGCTGTTTCATCCCTATGGTTTCAATGATTCTGTTGATGCTCCTCAATCTCTATCTATATGTTAACCTCTCCTATGCGAGATCTAAGTAATGACTCAAAGTGTAGAAGTTCTTTAGACTCAACTTGTATAGTTACTAACACATGAATATTCACCCCGTCTTCACAGCATAATTCTCTAAATCAGATAAATTTCAAAAGATTGAGTAAGAGTTGCCACTTTCAACTTAGCTGCACTGGCCAGAGAGCTCAGAATCATTTGCATGTCAATCTTTACCTTACTTCTATACTACTTCAAGTCCTGCTGGTTTGTCTTCTAAATATATGCTCATTCGCACATCCACACTACAAGGTCAAAGTCAAAACTAGCTTTATTGCCTGATTGGGAGTACTTTATTTCATATTCCTACCACATTCAATCTGGTCTCTCACTAATACCTTCTCAACACTGAAACCAGAATAACATTTTCAAAATATTAAACTGATTATATGACACCAAGTCACTTCTTTTATATTCTATTCTAGTATTCTTAGGATAGTATTTCTATTCTAGTATTCTTAGGATAAAATTTGATTTTTTTGCAATCTCTCTCTAGTGATAACCTAAATTGTTTCTGCTCTATGGCTTAGGGAATTTTGTATGAACTTTTTCTCTTTTTCCATACATTTCTAAGCTCTTGCCTCTTTTTTTCACAAATATATGCTGATTCTTCCTGCAGATCTTAGCTGAGGTGACATTTTCTCATGGAGACCTTTTTTGATCCTAGTCCTACATCAATTCTCTTTGTACAGATATGCACAGAAAGATGCTCTTTTCCTTCAGAGCCCTTACCACTAGGCATTATTTTATAATAGTTTGGTAGAATAAACTGTTTTATAAATGTCTCCTCACCAAATTCTACCTTTAGCAAATAAAGGACTGAATCCTTGCTCAACATTATTACCCTAGGTTTAGAAGTATGCCTACCACCTTGTAGGGGGCTCTACTAAATACTGCTGAATGAATGCTCAATGAATATAAAAAATTATGGAATATGTGATGGTGGCACTAAACATGAGAAAAAGTGTAGAGGCAAGAGAAATGTGAGCAGAGATCTCATCTTAATGCCTTTAGTCAATTCTTTAAGTTGTGAGGGACAAAATAATTGTCTAAAAACATAGTTATCTCAGTCAGGAAGGTTTAATACAAGTGTCCAAAGACAGCTCTCAGAGACCAAGGCCAGGAAGAATACCTGGGTTTCAAAGGGTACTGAAACCAGGGTCTGGAAAATTAGGAATAGAGATCAACCTCTCTATCTTTCTGGAATTGCATAAGTTCATGTATCTATTCAGCTCACTGCTTCTGGTTTATTTTTAATTTTAACAAGACTGGTTTTCTTGTCTTTAAGTTCCATTTGGAAACCTGGTAAAGTATAACATTTCATTATAATGACCACACTGATTGATGAACTCTATCTATATCTGTTACTATATCTATATCACATTTCTGAGAAGAGATTGCTATTGATGCAGTTTCAGTGGGGGGGTCTATACCTGATTGAAAAATCTGTGGTCAAAGGGCTAGAATTACCAATATGGCTATGTATTTTTACTAATTCCAGACAAAGTAATGAGATTTTAGAGTCATTCTCAGAGACTCATAGGTTGGACAAATAGTACCTAAGTGTCTACTATGATAGGCAACAGAATGGATATGGGACATACTAGACAGTCTGGAGGTAGGAAACTAGTCTAACACTTCCAGGCTGAATGATTTTAAAATATTACATGAAAAATGTTCAACATCCCTAGCAATCAGGGAAAAGCAAATCAAAACTGTACTTAGATTCTATCTAACTCCAGTTGGAATGGCATTCATCAAGAATGAAAACAGTAACAAATGCTGGCAAGAATATCTCCATATTATAGGAACTCTTATATACTGTTGGTGGGATTGTAAATTAGGATAACCATTATGTAAATCAGTTTGGAAGTTCCTCAAAAAACTAGAAATGGAACTATCATTAAATATACCGCTTCTTGATACCTTTTCTAAAGAATTAAAGTCAGAATACTAGAATGGTACATGCATACCCATGTTTATAGCACCACAATTCATAATATTCAAATTATGGAACCAAACCAGGTGTCTATCAACAGACAAATGGGTAAAGAAAATGTGTCGACACACAATGGAATTCTATGCTACTATAAAGAAAAAAATTAAGTCATTTACAGGAAAATAGATGAAACTAGAATATATATGCTAAGTGAGATTAGCAGTCTCAGAAAGTCAAATGTGGTATTTTCTCTCATACATTGAAACTAGAGAGAAAACAGGAAGCACGAGCAGCTTTAAATGAGTCAGAGAGACATGTAGAGTAGTTGAGGAGATGAGGTGGTTAGGGGAGGGAGTTAGTGAGGGGGAAGAGGGAAGAGTTATAAAGAAAGAACGAAATGGTTCAAATAATAGTATGGCAATGATATGAAGGTATTACCACCAATTTCACTAACTCTTGAGAGGAAGCTGGGCAGAGCGGGATGAGATGTAGAGGAAAGTTGTGTGCTTGCATGTTTTTATCACATTAAACCTCACTATGATATCTAACTGCAATGCACTAATTACATAATTTAAAAATGAAAACTGTGAAACATGCAAAAAAAGAGAAAAGATTACACACTAATATTGGCAGAATAGGAACAAGATTGGAAAGGGGGGTTGACAATAGGACACTACTGTATTGTAATGAGTTTAGGTTGAAGAAATTGAGTCATTTATCATGGCATCATAAAATATTTTTTCTCCTTTGGTGTGTAAAAACCAATGAACAAAATAAGCCTTGTCTAAATAAAAGTTCCCACACATCTTGATTTCTCAATCTATCTCATCAATTCCTTTCTTTTTCTCTAAGATTTATTTATATAAACTAGATTAATTTTTTTCCTTTGGCTATTACCTTAGGAATGGTTGCCAAATTTCACTAAATGGCATGCAGTTGTGAAAATTTAGGTAATACATGAATTGTGTTAAAACAATCATCTAAAAAGAAAAAATAATTGCTTAAAAATTCAGTATTTATGCTAATCATAAAATTACATATATATGCCACATTTTAAATTTAGGACAGCCAGGATCATGTGTTCTGAATTCAGGAACACTGAAGCACAGTCAAAACATGCTCATTTACCCTGAATAGATAAGCACCAAAAATGTTTGATTTGGAAATGTAACCACCTATGTGGGTATATATGGACAACTGAACTGAATGGTTCCTGCCTTATAATTATGTGAGATTTTAAGAATATTTTTCAAGTATGCAATTGAGATTGACTTTGTGAGAAAAAACAAACAATATGTGATAGAGAACTATGAAATATTCCTGACACATTTCACTCTTTATGGTGCTTTTTAATAGTATACAATATTTATATTCACAATTATACCTTTAGTTATGTTCATTTTTTAAAACTACCAAGGCAAAAAAAAAATAACAAGGAATTCATCACAGTATTAAATAACATGACAAAGTATATCAGAAATTGAGATGAGAATTTATACACAGTAGCATGTGTTTTGTGGGTAGTGATAGCCCACTGAAATCTAATTTAATCAAATATTTAAAGAGGTAATAATTAATTTTTAAAGAATTGAAGTGAACCATAACTAGGAAGAAATGTTATTGTTTATTTTTAATGCCAGAAGAGTATTCCTGATGCAATTTTAATATTTCATTAAGGCAGTAACTTTCATATTGTGGGTTTTATCCCAGGTTTTTATGTTTGATGATATATTTTTTTCCCTCCTGAAAAAAAAAGTTGGAATTTTATTGCCTGGCAGTGGTGGACGATGGGAAGTGCTATTTCCCTATTCATTTGATTATGTTCTACTTTCACAAATTACTAGAGCTTAATCAAGCAAATTATGAAAAGTATATTGCCTTATGTTAGAAACAGAACTTACATCCATACACAGTGCTCCATCTTTTATGTATACTCTAGAGAAATATTTTACTATATGTTTTACTTCAAAAGTTTTCTTATACTGGTACGTAAGTTAAAAATATGTGATGTCCTTTGAGTTTGTCTTGCATTTTTCATTAGTTTTAAAACACAGTGTATTTCTCACATTTTGAATAAGTGACAATTCATTTATATCTGTCTCATTTCAGCCATAGTTAAATATGTGAATTATTAAAATTTATTAAAATTAAAAAGGTACACATATTTTAACATGGCTGTGGAAACTGTCCTTGGAGAAGGGTGTGTACAAAAGGAGTATTTCACAAAATGCATTTAATATACAATAGGAAAAAAAACCCCAAATATCTATAAGATTTATTTAGGAAAGCATATGTATTTTCTATATTCAGTTTTGATTTATAAGATGCAAAAGTTGATGCACAGAGAATTGTATTCATTTTAAGATTTTAGTTTTGTTTTACATACTCCACCCTGACTCCAACTCGAGTCTTCTGTTTCACCAATGATACATTTATATTCTTCCAGACTTGAATATTTAGTCATCTGTGACTTCTCCTGCTGTTTTAAGCCCTATAGCCAATAAGTCATAAATCTCTTTATTTTATTCAAAGAGATGCTATTCTCTCACAGGGTATTGGTAGGATTCTGAGAATAGTCTTGCCTCAGTAGTGGAGTATAATTAGATCTTGATTGAACACTGCTTTGGTTCTGCCTAACAAACCTTAAAAATCAAACCCAAAGGATCAAACTCTCTCCCAGAAGCTTTACTGAGCTCAAAATATATCTTAAGCATATTTGAGAGAACATAAAAAATATCTAGCACCCAGAAAATTAAGATGCACAATCCATTGAATCATATTTCAAAAAGTAGTTTGCAAAAAAATTAGGAATATGTAAAGTATACAGTGATAAACCAGTCAATTGAAACAGATCCAAAACTTGCACAGGTATAAAATTAGCAAAGATATCAAAATCATTTTTATAACTGTATTAAAATTTTTTAAAGCTTGAATTGAGACATTATAAATTAAAAAATGAAAGATATAAAGCAGACTCAAATCAGAATTCTAGATGAAGACTACAATGTATTGAGACAGAAACACAATGAATGGGATTAAACACATATTAGACACAGGAAAAGAAAAAGCTAGTGAACGTGAAGATATAAAGATAGAAACAATGCCAGAAGAGATAATATAATAATTTTTGAAAATGATAGTTGGTATTTCAAATAGGTTAAGACATATTTAATAGGAATTATCCAAGAAAGGTGTGGTAAATGATATCTTTGAACAGAAATTTTCCAAATGTGATAAAACAGTACACTGTACATCCAAGAAGCTCATCGAATACCAAACATGTAAACATGCAAAATTATATATGCATAATCAAGATTATTTAAACATGCAAGATTATATATATATAGAGAGATATTAATATCAATATCATATTATGTGCAATTTATCCAATATCTCATCAAAATATAAAAATAGTCCCAAGAAAATCCATAAAAAATTAAAACTTAGACTCAACTATATATCTCCCACAAGAAACTTCCAATATAGAGATAAATACAAGGTAATAGTAAAATAATACAAAAAGGTATGGTATACTAATCTTAATAAAACAGTTAAAATTTATGTTATATGTAGATACGTATAAATTTAAAACCTGAGACAACATAATTTGATAATAATAATAGGATGAGATATATGATAACCCTAAACACTGATGTACCAAATAGAACTAATAGACATAAAATTTATGTAACTAATACAATTTAAAAATATAAGAAAAACATTTGAGAAGACTACAAGGAACAATAGATAAATCCAAACTTATAATGAGATATTGAAATAGTTCTCACTCAATGATTAATAAGTGACATGGACAGAAAATCAATATGGATAGGGAGGATTTGAATAAACCAACTTGACCTAATTGCCATTTAGAAATTACTTCACTAAATGAAAGGCAACAAAACACACACTTTTTCCAATTGCACAGAGAACATTTACCAAAATGAAACAAGTTTCAATGTCTCTACTGGAATAAATGAGTTTCCACCATTCCCATTCTTTTTTTATTATTTATTTATAATGTGCTTTTATTGGTGCATTAAATATCTCATAATGTAAATCATGTTGACAATGACATGCATGCACTTGGTGGGCTCCCACTCTATCCTTGACCCTGTACTCTAGATTCAAATGAAGGGGCTTGTTTGTGTGTGTGCACACACATATGCTCATGTACATGAGGGCACATTACATTGTTCTTGCTTAGATCAGGGTTCTGCCATTTGCTTGGGAAAAAAAATGCATTACTCTGGTTTAAAGTCTTTGCATATTGGAGAGAAATCATTTAAAAAGTTATGTTGTTATTATGAAAAGAAAGAGGAATGGGTAATCAAATGAATCATATTTTTACTTCAGTAAGTATATTCCAATTACTGCTATATCCATGATTGGCATGGTGCCAAGATTTGAGATTTCACTGATGAAAAAACAAAACAGATGCCCTTCTTGAGAAGCGGTATAATCAGGGAAATGTATAAAAGTGATCATGAGAAGCTGGGTGTAGTGGCACATGCCTGTAATCCCAGTACTTGGGAGGCTGAGGCAGGAGGATCACAGGTTCTAGGACAGTCTCAGCAATTAGAGAAAGTCTCATCAACCTAATGAGACCCTGTTTCAAGAAATAAAAATAGAATGGGGATGGGGGTGTAGCTGAAAGAATGCCCCTGGGTTCAATCCTCAGTATCAGAAAAAAAAAGAAGTTACATTCTTATCTTTTATGTTTTAGATTATACCAAGATTCATGAAACTATCTCACAACTTGTGCCAGAACACAAAAGTAGAAGAAAGCAGAAGAAAAGTTGCAGAGTCATATAAAGAAGAAGAGGAGACCTTGCAGGAGTAAAGAATAACTAGTGGTGGGGATTTAACCTTAGGATTGAGAAAAAAACAATCCCTTTTAAATACAGTTCAAAATAGAAAAGTATGCAATTATAAACTAAATATTTAAAATTTCTGCAAATAGTAAGTGAAAAATAAAACAAAAACAAAAGCCTTCGCACATGGAACTAATAGACATAAGAATTATGTACCTAATGGAACTTAAAAATACATGAAGAAAAGCCTGATAAAATTACAAGACAATAGATAATCCCATACTTGCAGACAGACTTTCCCAGATCCTTTCTTGACTGGGGACAAATTCAGGGTCAGCAGAATTTGTGAAGGAAAGCAGCACCATCTGCAACAGACCATGAGAGATACCAAGAATATTTACCAACTGATTTGATAGTAGGAATTAGGTAATGCATAACATTTGAGAGGCCTAGACAGACAAACTTCTCTTTCACTTAAAAGTGCCAATTTACCTTGGCAATTAAGTTCCCTCCTCATATTCAGAGATGTTCAAAGCTGATATTATAGATACCTCACATGTATACTATAAAGTATGCATGAGAGAATTTTCACCAATTCCTTAACACAATATCTTGTTTAATGAATGGTAGAAATAGGTTAGAAATTATTGGAACCTCACTCTAAATTACTTATAAATTATTAATTCAAATTGTATTTTTATTAGTTATATAGTATCTTAGATATTTGTCATTTCTTTTCTCATATTTTTATATTCCTAAGATCTCTACAGAATCTCCAGTTAGATATCTATCTTAAAAGAAACATGAAGACAGACAAAATATCATCTCTTACTTTCTCTTCAGTCCCCAGCAAAATTATGGACATATATTTTTTTCTGAATGACAGGAATGAATCAATTTACCTTGATCCATTCCTACCTAAATACAGTACTTAGAATTCATATGGTCAAAGTAAAACAAAAATAAATTGTATTGCAGATGCAGATTAAGAAAAAACATTATCTAGTTACTTGAACATCTTATTTCTATTTGAGTTTAACATTGAGATAGGCTTCTAGAATCTCTCTAATGTTCAGATTTCTACAAGCTTGAAGCTCTCACTTTAGATGTTGTCCTGCTTATTTTATTTATTTTTGAATAATAGTTTTCTTCCTGTGTTTTATAAGTATAATGTATAATTGCATGTGCATGTCTCTATACATGTGATATATATGTATATATATATATGTACCAATATATCACATATATGTGTGTATATGAATTATATGTGTATACCTGTGCTTATATGTCTATTTTATGAGTCAGTAAACAAATAAATTAATCAATCAATAGTTTGTTTTCCTTTAACCCTGGTAGTTATTTTTTCCATGTGATATATGTAAACAAGAATGCATCTTTATATGAGCAAATGTGCATATAATATAGGCTGTGCTCATTAATAATAAAGTGTCATTCTTATATTTATTCACCATTTCTTCAAGATTATGTTTTTAGAAAGATTAGTTGTCGTTTTTATAATCAAATCAGCCAAATTAATATATCCTAATTATTGTACATTTTATTACTTACAGTTTAAAGTGCATTATTTCCAACAGCAAAGAAAAGTCCTCACTGGCTAACTTTTTTCCTCATAGTTCTTATGGAGGCCTTGCTCTCTAATCAGGATTTTGAGCCCTTCAATTGCTGAACTAGCAAAGTGTTTGTAAGTTACATACGGTACTTGCCGAAATTGCAGACTTTGCAAAACTTTCCAAGAATTTCAGAAATGGCACAAAAGGAATATTAAGTGTATCCAGTAGTAAAGGTATGATGAGGAAGAAACATTCAATGGCAAAGTAAATTTGTTCAGAAAAGAGCAGCACAGGCAATCAAGATAACCAGTGTTACCACATTACCCCCGAGAAAGGTATTGAAAATTCTAGCCTACATCCTAGCTAGAGATAAACTCATCACTTCAGGGCTCCAGCTATCCAAAATAGAAAACGCTTGATTCTTACTCTCACAAATGGGTGAAATAACAAACCAAGTAAAGGAAGCACTTTTCAATGGTCGGAAAAGCCACCTTCTACCTTTCCTCAACCCCTCCTTCCAGAAATCCTTCAAACCAATCCATGTACCATATGAAATTAGATGCATTAAATTTCTTTTACAAGATCTTCATAATAGCTTTGGACCAGCAACTTAGCAAACTAATGAAAGTAACTTCTGACTCAGTAACATTTATTTCCATTTGGAAATAGTGCAGCCAGGGACATTTTTCTTTTGAAAAAAGAAGAAAAAGTCAAATGATAATCTTTCAAAAGTATGAGAAGTGATGAATACCAATGATGAAGAGGAAAGAAGCATGGCTGACTCTACCAGTGTCTATGTAACAGGGCCCTTTTGGAGGTTGGGAATGATTGGATTGGCCACTCTGTTTTGTTGCACATGGAGCTTCCTGTTGGCTGGTCTGACATAGTGTATTATTAAGTAGTTTGGGCTAGAGCATCATTATTCTCCATGAAGAATTTAAAGAAGATCTTGACTTGAGCTGATTGCAAGCAGAGTCATGCTGTGCCATGGGGTACAAAAATATCATCAGTCTTATGCCACTGGCACATTCAAAAACCTAGTGGGATAAGCCAGGCATCATGTTCAAGGTTTTATATAAGGTAACAGCTGCTATGGTCAGACACTTAATTAAATATGTTAATTTCCCATACAACCAACAGTAGCGACAAGAGATCAGAAAGGGATTTTATGACATTTCTCGGTTCCCTCCTGTACCCAGGATGGTGGATTGTGCCCACATCATCTCCCAACCTCATTTGTGAAGTGATGCTGGCTTTCTCCTTTGGAAACAACCCTGTTCTATGACACTGCAAATATTGTACATGCTTTGCAACCATATAACCTCTGCCAATTGTCACCACTCCAGTCTTGAAAGGCTATTTGGGTTTGTTCCCATTGCTAGTGTTTGGTTAGTCGGTAAATATCACAAATCATACTGAAGGTGGGAAATGGGCTCTTTCTCCCTTTGTGTCATTCTACCTCGGCATTTATGCTTTATTTTTGTGGAATTCATAGGACACAGATTGTAAATCATTAAAGACTAATGACTAGACTCTTTCCTAGGTATGTGGAAGCACTAGAGTATTGTTCTAGGTAATATTGTGAGTTAACCATGTGGAATCACAAAAGTTGAGTATATTGTTTAGAAATAATACTCAAGTGTACTTTCTGGCAATATGTGACACTATGAAAGAAATAAAATGTTCTCATGTAAATCATCAAAAATGATAATCAGTTGGGCGTGGTGGCACACACCTATAATCACAGTACTTGGGATGCTGAGACAAGAAGATTGTAGTTTTGAGGACAGTCTCACAAGTTAGGGAGAGCCTCAGCAAGTTAAAAAGGACTTTGGATGTGACTCAGGGGTATAATACCCGTGGGTTTAATCCCCAGTACTAAAAAAAAAAAAATAAAGAAAAATCATAATTATCTAGAGATTATAAATATAAATAACTTGAAAGAGTTTATAGTATTTTGGGATCATATGCGAACCTTTGAACATTTCTAGGAAGATCACATTCTCTTTATGATGATACAATTTCTTTCTTTCTTTTTTTTTTTTTTTTTTTGCAGTACTGGGGATTGAACTCAGGAGCATTCTACCTCTGAGCTATACCCTCAGCCCTATTTTCTTTATTCTTTATTTTGAAACAGGGTCTCCCTAAGTTCGGAGGGCCTCACTAGGTAGCTGAGACTGGCCGAGAACCTGGATCCTCTGGTCTCAGCCTCCCAAATGCTGGGATTACAAGTGTGAGCCACCATGCCCGGCTACAATTGCTTCTCTTGATCCATATTATGCACCTACATAAAGGTTTCAGAGAACCTACACTGTTGAAGAACAAGTGGAATGAGTCAGGATTTGGTGATTAGCATTTTGATATATTTCTCACCTATAAGATTCTCAGCAAATTTCAAAATGCTCACAGTTGCTAATTAGGTAATCATCATTGAAATACATATTTTCTCACATATAACTTTTAAAATATAGGCAAGAATTACATAACACATGAATTGGTGATATTGTTCAAAAATATCTGTAGTCTTTATACCTGAAAGCAAAGAGATATTCTAACAAAGGCTAATGAGCCAGAATTTCCATCATAATTTTTAGCACATCTTTATTTTTCTCATTTGTAAAATGAAAGGCTCCAAGAAATGAACTTTGAGATTACAATCAAGTTTAGGCTGTGTAACAAAACAAAATGATTTTGACCTATCAACAAGCCCCTTGGTGACTTTGAACAATTTACTTAACTACTTTGACTCTCTAAAATTCTTTGTATCTAAGGCCAAAACATATGTGAATGTTTTGGCCTTAGATACAAAGATTAAAATTTAAATTACTTTAAAATATTCATTATTAATGTTTTAAAATTTTTATTTCTCTTTTTAAGATTTATAATTCATTTTTTCAATAAATGATACAATTTTAACTATATAAAAACCCTCAGAATAATAGTGAACATTAAATATGAATGTATGTGTATCTGAGTTGAAGGATAGAAATAGGTGGGAAGAAGTGCTATTCTAGGGTTGAAAATCAAATATTTAGAACCTTTGCATAAAGAAGTAAATATGATCTTTTAATTGAGCTTGAAGTTTTAGTGAAGTAGACCATTGTGTGGAAAAATGACCACAGGCTTGTAATCCCATATTTGTGAGGCTGTGAAGGGAGGATCCGGGTTCGTGGACAGCCTCAGCTACTTATTGAGGCTCTCCACAACTTAGTGAGACTGTTTCAAAATAAAGAATAAAAAAAATAGGGCTAGAGCTGTAGCTCAGAGATAGAATGCTCCTGGGTTCAATTCCTAGTACTGCAAAAAACAAAAACAAAAAACAAACAACAAAAAATGTGGTATCTCACACGTATAATCCCAGTACTTGGGAGGTTGAAACAGGAGGATTGAGTGCAGGTTCAAACCCAGCCTTAGCAACTTAGTGAGGCTCTCGCAACCTAGTGAGACTCTGTTTCCATAAGACTCTGTTTCCAAATAAGAAATAAAATTGGGCTGGGGTGTAGCTTGGAAGTAGAATGCCTCTGGGTTCAATCCCTACTAGAAAAACAAAAAAAGAAAAAATGCAGCTTTCCCTCTAAGAAATGAGGAAAAGAACAATTTAAATCTAGAAGAAAATAACTAGATTTAAATAGAAATCAGTAAAGTTGAAAACAGGAATTCAATAGAGAATCCAATAACATCAGGAGAAGTCAATAACATCATAGTTGATTATTTGAAAAAATCGATAAAAATCAACTAACATTTATGTTAAGAGAAAAAGCCAAATGTGGTGGTGCGAAATTGTAATCCCAGTTTTGGGAGACTGAGACAGGAGGATCAGTTTCTAACTTAGCAAGACTCTCAGCAATTTAGTGAGACCCTGTTTAAAAAAAAAAAAAAAAGAAAAGATAAGGCATAAATTATTAATTTCAGAAATGAAAGAGGAAGCATCATTATAGGTCCCACAGACATTTATCTAAAGTAGAGAATATGTTGGGTTTTGTAAAAAATGTTGAAAGAAAAACAAAGCTACTTTGTAAGAATGTGATTAAATTAGTCTGTCAGAAAATGATGTTAACACTATAGATTTGACATAATTGTTTACTCTTTCTTTTCTTACAGTAAGAAATTATCTGGAGATGGCAGATACAATATCACACACAAAAAGAAGACTTTCAGAGCAAGTGAGGAGCAACAAATCCAGTATCCATTAGTTTTGTTTTATTTCAAATTGCTAGGTCCATTAGGTTTTCCTCCTGAGGGAACAAATGTAGATTCTGTGACCAAAGATTGCATAAAATACCTTATTGGTTGGAAGAGTGAGAAGGGTGGTAATTATTGAAATTATTAAATTATGGTCTTCAAGTCAACTTTCAGCATAGTAAATATAGCACTTTAAGCCATTTGAAAGTAATAATACTGATGGCTGATACACAACTGTCTTTCTTCTCTTTCCTGAAAGGAAAACTGGGAGATGGGAGGGACATGTAGCCTGCAGTTGTCTAGTGCCTCAGATCCACCTACAGATCCAAGGCACAGAGACCAAAGGAAGCAATCTGAGATTTCCAGGTCAGTCCCAAAGTAATCAATGTTGAATGGCTTCCTAACTGCAAATATACTTAATACCATGAAAATTAGAAAAAAGAAGTATGAAGACCCACAGCTGTGTAATCATCAGATTTCTGTTCATGAATTAAGAATTTATAAATTCAGAGCTGAGACATTTGCTCCAGTTTTCTGGGCAGTGACAGTCATCTCAGATGGGGTTCCCTATGAGAACAGTTAAAAGGAAACACAAAACTTGAGCATGCACAGATAAGCAACATAATCTATTGATCTCATTTAAGTTTGGGGATTCTCACTATCCCCTCAGTTTAACAACTTCTTACAGATATCACTGAAAGCATTTTACATAAAATTGCAGTTTTATTATCAAAGTTATAGATCAGGAGAGACCAAATGTGAGACACAGTGCAAGGTCTGTGTGGGAAAGGTCTAAGTGAGGAACTTCCTCCCAGGTCCTGGCCCAGTAGAACCTGAACATATCACCAGTGCAGCAACATATTTGCCAACCAGGAAATTCCACAAAGCCTACAATCCAGAGTATTTATTGGAATTTTATTAAGTGGGAATAATCGTTCACATCACTGGCCAGGAGCAAGGAGCAAAGACTTCCCAATCTCTATGCTTTATTCTCATATTCACCCTCTCCTTCCTTTCCTCTCTTCCTCCTCCTCCTCCTCTTCCTTCTCCTTCTCCTCTTCCTTCCTCCTCCTCCTTCTTCATCTTCCTTCTCTCTCTCTCTCTCTCTCTCTCTCTCTCTCTCTCTCTCTCTCTCTCTCTCTC
>PVLC010009618.1:0-54511 GCA_004027655.1 Graphiurus murinus | reverse complement strand
CCTATGTAGGTCTGGAATTTTATTTAATCATTGCCCTTTTTGTTAGTTATCCTCACTTCATTTTTTCATTTTCACTGTGTATATTTTTATAAAATAAAGATGACAAGATTGCACTTTCTGTATTTACTTCCAGGTATTGTAAAAAAGTATATTTGTCCTTTATCACCTATTCTTTGGACTCTGCCTTTCATTAAATGAGTTAGGTAGTATCTTACTGAGTACTGAGCAATCTTTCAGGATTGGAGTATGATAAGGTCTTAAGACATAGAAACACATTAGAGTTTCTCCTAATACTTTGCCTCTCTCTCTCTCTGTCTCTCTCTGTCTCTCTCTGTCTCTCTCTCTCTCATAGTATTGTTATTTGGGTTTTCTATTTTAATTAACAGTTTGACATTAAAATAACTTTTGTTTGAGGTATTATTTATTTTACAGGTTTGGGAAAGTTTACATAGGGCTGGGGGGTATAGCTCGGAGGTAGAATGCCCCTGAGTTCAATCCCCAGTACTGCAAAAAATAAATAAATAAATAAAATACAATAGGGCTGGAAGGAGGTATATCTCAGAGACAGAATGCCCCTATGTTCAATCCCCACTACCACACATACAAAAAAAGAGAACATTTTAATATATATAAATATATATATGTATATATATATAAACTTTTACTGACCAATATACTTACTGTTATTAAATTTAAGATGCTCATCATCAAATTTGAAGTTATGTGTGGGTCAACCTAATTTGTTTTACACAAATGAATATATAATAGGTTTCAACTATAAAGCAGATACTTTAATATAAACTGTTCAGCACTATGGCACAGTAGCACAATTTCGTGTGCTTTTTGCAGGAAAAACAAAATAAACATAAACTATATAACTTATGGTGATAAGTAAATTCAATTTCTTGAATATTTTGAAACATATTTGGGTGTTCATTTTAGTCTGTCAAACCATTTTTGTTTTTGAATAAAATCTTAGGCAGATCCCCAATTTTTTTTTTTTTTTTACCTGTGATCCTTCTGTCTCAGGCTCCCAAGTACTGGGATTATGGGATTACAAGCATGTCTAACCACACCAGGCTTTTTTTTTTTTTTTTTTTTTTTTTGAAACAAGGTCGCACTAAGTTGCTGAGGGCCTCTCTAAATTGTTGAGGCTGGCGTTGAACCTGTGATCCTCCTGTTCCCGCCTCCCAAGTACTGGAATTCAGGTGTGTACTACCACCCTCGGTGTATGCTTAATTTTTTGAGGAGCTGCCACACTGTTTTCCACAAAGCTGTGCCCTTTTCATTCCCACCAGCCACTCTCCATATCTTAGCGAATACATTCTTTTTTTTTTTTTTAATTATTATTATTTTTTTTTAGCATGGATTTTTATACATTTCTTGGGTACAACAGGGTTAATCACACATCTTTGTTGGGTACAAGTTAGTATAGGTAAAGACATCCATGCACACATTTCTCATTAACCCTTCCCCAATTCCCACCCCCCTCCCTCCTTCTCCCTCCTTCTCAAGGTCAGTTTAGTGATTGACTTTGATGTGATCTTGTAAGTACATCATGCTCATTAGGATGTCCTCCCCTCCCCCCATCACCTTTCGTTAAATCAAATTCTTTGTTCAACTAAGAATTCTCCTTTATCTGGAGTCCCTCTTATGTCCCATTTTCTCCCTAGCTTCCACATATTAGGGAGAGCATTCGATTTTTAACTTTTTGTGACTGACTAATCTCACTTAACAATGTTTTCCAGTTCCTTTCATTTCCTTGCAAATAACATGATTTTGTTCTTCTTTAAGGCTGAGTAAAATTCCATTGTGTACATATCCCATAGTCCCCAATATTTAGAAGAGGTAAAACTTAAAATGTCTTGTTTTGAAGTAGGATGCGTAATTTAGACCTACAGATGCTTAAATCCACTGTGTTCTCTGGGCTCTAAGGAGCAGACTCTCTAAAAAACACCTAATAGCAGAAGTTTAGAAAGTGCCTTAGAGTTCACCAATTTTAGTATTACCAAAAGGCTGTTTCCTGGAATGTAACTCTTATTAGATACTCTCCAAAAACTCTATTCCATGGCAAATAAATCTGAGAACCTTTCCATGCATAATGTATTCTCAAGAGCTGCACAACGCACACTCACAGATTAGTGGCTCCGAGGCATCGCCACATAGTTAAACAAAACAATGATTTGATTTTCAAAAATAAGTTTCCCCAAATTATTTCAAAACAGAAATTTATATTTTTATGTGATATTAATGCCCTAAAGAACCAGTGTTCTCCAGGATATAATTTCATGAAAATAGTCATTCTTTAATTGAATTCGATTATTTCTACAATATCCTAAATAGATATGATTCAAATTATGGTCATATAATTTAGAAACAGAAATCTGCATTTTACTCTGGGAAAGATATTTTCCATCTGACCAATTCTTTTTTTTTTTTTTTTTTTTAGGGTGTGCACATGTTTATTTATATTTGTATCTTTTAAACAAAAATTCCCTTATAAAGTGATTTTTTTTTTTTTAAGGAAGGAGGGCAAGGAAGTAGGGCGGGAATTAGGGAAGGGTTAAATGAGACATGTGTGCATGTAAGCCTTTATCAGCTTGTACCTAACAAAGATGTATGATTACAATGCACCAATAAAAAAAAATCTATTGAGCAATTCTAATAATCAGAAAGATTTTTACTGTTAGGATTTTTGTTCCAATGTGATATTACAATGAGTTAGCAAGTTTAGTATATTTTCACCTAAACATAATTTCTATCTTCTTTGAATACTCCTCATCCTGATTCAAATCTTAAATTTATGAATATTCACAAAGATAATTCGATGAGGTATATGTAATTATCTTAATTGTAGAAAAGATTCACTGAGCTGGGCATGGTGGCGCACGCTTGTAATCCCAGTACTTGGGAGGCTGAGACCGGAAGATCCGAGTTTGCAGCCACACTCAGCTACTTAGCGAGGCCCTCTGCAACTTAGTGAGACCCTGTTTCAAAATAAAGAATAAAAAAATAGGGCTCGGGGTGTAGCTCAGTTCAATCCCCAGTACCTCAAAATAAATAAATAAATAAATAAATAAATAAATAAATAAATAAATAAATAAATAAATAAATAAATAAATGATAAAAAAAATAGGACTAGGGGTGTAGCTCGGAGGTAGAATGCCCCTGAGTTCAATTCCCAATACCGCAACAAAAGAAAACAAAACAAAGAAACAGAAAAGATTCACTGATATCAATGATTCACTGACATTTACAAGCTTAAAGAAAATTAAATGCAATGATTTGAAGCATGATGTGTGAATTAAATTTGCTTAGCATCTATTAGTTTGTAGATATTGATGACAAGTGTTTTTGGTGATTGTTCTGAAATGGGAGCTATGTGACAGTACACAGGTAATATAAGAATTGGAATATTAATTGTACATATCCTGTACCTTTTATTAATTTAAAGTTTATGGTGTAGCATGTATGCTGCTCATTATGATGTGAGACTATAGCGTACCAAGAGAGGTATTTTAAAAAATTATGATGTAACATTGAAAAAGTTACACATGACTGGCTGCCTCATTTCGAACTCAGAAAGTATGCATTTTTTCATCTAAGTAATACGACCTCTTTGAAATTCATTTATTTAACCTGTTTATCCATTTAATTAAAACTAATATGCTTCTAATATCTGCCAAACTGTGTTGTAGGAATTGGGTGGATAGCAGTGATAAAACTGCAGCCCTCCTCTGAACATACCTCTAGTACCACTTTTACAGACATTATATTCTCACTAGTGATCGATCAATAAATACATTATATAGCATCAGGTAGTAGTCACAGAAGGCATCTCAGAGGAGGTGTTATTCCAGACTCAAATGAAGTAAAAGTATTACAGATAGCGGGAGCGGCAAGCAAAAGACTGTACATTCTGTATTGTTTGAATGGTTTATAAGATCATATTTGTTATTACTTGCGTAGATAAGTGCAGAAAAATCAGTCTCCATTTTATTGAAAAGACACACAGTAAAGTGTGTAAACATTTGGTATGGAAGGATATTGAATCTGAGTAAAAGACAAAAATTACGTGATCTATCTAGAAATATGAGAAACATTTAAAAAGATAAAATGTGCCAGGCATTGGGGTGCACACCTGTAATCCCATTATGTGGGAGGCTGAGACAGGAACAACAACAGCCTCAGCAAGTAGTGTGACTGTCATCAACCACATAAGATCCTGTTTCAAAAATAAATAAATAAATACATAAATAAATAAATACATAAATAAATAAAATAAGTTTGGGATATAGCTCAGAGGTAGAATGCCTCTGGGTTTAATCCCCAGTGAGACACACACACACACACACACACACACACACACACACACACACACAAAATGTATGCATTTTATTCTTCAAATAGTAATACTTAATACTGATGAGGGGAGATTAATCTTGCTAATTTTAATTATTTGTTAAGTAGAATTTTGTATTATAACATGTTATGTGTACCATTTGGACTTTTTAAAATAAATCAAATATATTGTATATATTGTCCATTAAGAAAAACATAAAATGGTTTGGGGATATGGTTTATTGGTTAACATTTGCCTAGTGTGTATGAGGTTCTAGGTTCAATACCCAGTACTGGAAAAGACGAGAGAGAGAGAGAGAGAAAGAGAGGAAAGCAAAGCAAATAAACATTAAAACACCGCTTAACATATTGATAGATACCTCAGGCAATATAGCCTAAATGTAGAATATTGACATTAAGAAAGGTGGTAAATTAGTAAGGTCAAGTAGATAACTATCGAATCAATGTCTGACTATAGCCACATCAATATGTGTGAAAACTGCTTGTGCCTCTGCCAATTTACGAAAATATGATAAGCAGATACATAGAATACCAACTATTACACAGAAAGGCTCAACCTACTTCCCTTGAGATACTCCCTTGTGTAGATCACTTAGGACAGATATTTTAGTTATACAAATTAAGTCATCATTTAAGACATTTAGGACTAAACCTGTTGCATGAGGTGAGGCAAAATTATATACAAACAGATAAATTTGGTACATATCATTTTGGTATTGAATTTTTCATTTTAAAGTATAACCTATGTGATATTAGTCATAAACTCAAGTATTAACATTCAGTGGAAAAAATCCTATGTTTTACCAGTATGGGCAATGTAATTTTTAAATAAGTACATATCTAGCTCTGTCATAGATAAATTTATAAATCGATGAAAAATAAATGAATCAATTAAAACATTTTTGATAAACATAATACCTGTGCTTGTGCAACTCATCTGAATAAGCTATGCAGAAAAAATATTAATCCTGCTTATGCAATCTTGTCTGCTATTAGAAATGTAAGGATCCAAACCTCCCTGTCTGTCTCTCTGCATTTGTCTTCGACATACACAGCTCCCTTTGAAATCGGTGGGATATGAGGGAGTGCAGTGGGGGATAAAAATGTGTGAATTCAGTGGCCATTTCTCAGGTGGGAGATTGGGAGAGCTGCCATCTTAATGACGCTTCTCAGTGGGAGACACAGTTTGATGAGGCTGAATAGGCCTGAAAGAATCGACTTCATGACATAAAGAAACAGAGAATCAGTGCCTCACCGCTTTCAGAAGGAATCTTGAAATACAGAGTGGTATAGACCCCCTTTCAAATTGAATTAATTGAATTTGTGCAATTCTCCTTTCCCTTTTTAAAGAATTCCCCCCATTTTTTTAAACATCACCCAATGTCTGTTGTTTCTAAATGTTGGAACTCATTCCTTTGATTACTCTGTGTTTTGACATTGTCATCAACTACTCGTCTCTTAATTATTCTCTTTATTATATTTAAAAGCTCAATGCCTAGATTCTCTTCTAAGATCTTCACATCCTCACACATATCTCCCTGTGAATTCAATGACTCTCTAAGCTGTTTCTGGTGATTTTCTCATCTTAGTAATTAGGCATCATGATTAGAATAGCTTTGTGTTGTGTGGGGGTTTATTTAAACCTGACTATGTTATGAAAGGTTTAAAAAAAAAAAAAAAAAAAAAAAACTAGGGACAGATACAGATTTTAAACTGTAGAAGATGCAAATTTTCCAGAATGATCAACTCTTTTCTTTCTAGATATTGCTTGGAATCCTAGATGGCCTGGATATTGCCTGCTTTCCCATGATGTTAGAATAAATGCATTCATTATTCTAAACATCATCTTAACCCTTGGCATCTTATGCTGCAATACCTGTGTAGTATACATAATACCCACCATTTTCAAGCAGAGACGAGAAAATAACAGTTAATAAGAAAGGCCTTTATAAATACAGAACCCATTGGAGAAATGTTATTCATACATATTTTGTCCAAATAAATAAATGCAAACAATATACATACTGGAGCGAGAAGTAGACAGTCAGTACTGTTGAGTGAATTTAAAAATTAATTGGTCATTTGGTTGGAATCCATTTGGATTGACTTTATGAAACAATAACAAAAGATAGAGTAGAAAGAGTTTGGGGCACATTTAATAATACTGGCTATAAAGTCAGCTCTCCTAGATAGAACCTTCCTCAAATCCCATCAACCAATTGTCATGCTTATCATAATCATAACTTTAAAGATTTTCAAAGAAGATATTTCCCTCTGCTGTCCTTAGGAGCCCATTTTAAGTGGTTAAAATTCAATGCTGTCAAGAAGTTCTTACATTATGTCAACTTAAATTTGTCTTGCCAGTTAAGTTATTTCCTGCCATAGCCCTGAAGAACAGCTGGTCACCATCTTCTTTATGATCTTTCTCCTTAAGCTTGGAGATAACAATAAAATCATCCCGTGCTCTTTTTCCTTTTTTAGGGCAAAGTCATCACGGCTTATTCATATTTTTCATCGTTCTTCTTTTTCTAATGATACAATTTATTTTCAGGGCCACAAAGCTTTCCAATGTTCCTGAGAGATTAGTAGATAGCAGCCTCTGCTCTTTCCATTACGAACAGTAACTTGCCAAAATGATTTCAAATTATGGTTGCCTATCTTTTAATACACTGCCAATGACATAATGTTCCCTAAACAACACAAATATAATTGACATCTGTAATTAACATTAGGTCACCCTTTTCTCTCTCACATTAAAAATGTCATCTTTGAAACATTATTTCACTGGTTATGTTTGTGCCAATATAGATATATCCCAGATATATTAGCAGTGAACCATACAACAGGGAAAGCTTAAATCTCCAAATGCCCTTCACAGACCAACTATTTTAAAATCCTTTGGAACATGATGTGAATCATTGCCTATAATATAGATGTTTTGATTTTTTTTCCAAACTGGACATAGTAGGTGTGTGTGTGTGTGTGTGTGTGTGTGTGTGTGTGTGTGTGTGTGTGTCCTTTCTAGGCTATTCATGAAATTGGAAGATGAGTAGTTGGGTCACTTACTTTCACTTGTTGAGATTGTTGCCTTTGCCCCCAATTTTTCTATGGCTCTTTGATGTTTGATAGTTAGAGTCCATGTAGAATTATGTGGCTTATTGAATGATTCTTGTATATTGACAAATGTAAGTAATTGAGATAATATAGGCTCTCAGGCTCCAGCTCTCTCCTCAGTTACACATTTAACTTTCAAAAATTATAAACTTTCCTTATTATTATCCAAAATATTCTCTCAATTTTGCCTAGGGAGCTTGAGTAAGTTTGTCAGGTTATTAGGGTCAAGATTCTTTTTACATCAGAAAGAAGTAGATATGGTATTTATCGACTGCTGTGGACCCTTTATTAAAGCAAGATGCAGTTAGCTAGTTCTTAGTTCTATTTACCATGGTTCATCTATTAATGTTATTATTGTATCCCAAATCAGTGGTATATCAACATTGCAGAATAAAGCAAGAAGCTTATCAAAGAGGACATAGAGTAGAATTCCATATTTTCTTTAAAAAAAGAGTGTGTGGGTGTGTTTATGCACAAGACAAGTCTGGAAGAACACCCACAATATAATTAAACTGATTATCTCTGAGTGTTGGGATCATGGGTTATTTTTATTTCATTCTTTTTGTTTGCTTGTTTTTTTTTTAATTTTTCTACAGTGAGCATATATTACTTATGCAGTAAAAAGCTAATTTAAAACACCTTAAGAATGGAATCAGCTAAAACTATTGTTAATCTATTATAATCATTCAAATGGTGTTCTAAAACTTCCAGAATATTTGAGTTAGGGACTATATGTATTAAATAGAATAGGAATTTGCTTCTTATATCAGTTCTTCAAACCCTAGTATGCAGTGAATCTTCAAGTACATTACCCTGAAAAAGTATAAATATGTTAACCAGAGGAATTGAATGAAAAATTGTAAACTATTTTTCCCCCATGCAAAAGAGATTCTAGTTTACATCAATGTGCTTGATAATGGATGCTAAGAATTGAAAATCAGGGGAAAGAGCAAGGGTAGATTTTGAGTCCCATGAGAATATTCTGGGGCATTAGTTTCTACAAATAAACATGAAGTTATGTCAGGAATTTCAGGCAGCCATAATGCTGTCCATCCTGTATTCCTAGTTTTGTGACTGGAAACACCAGTTCAATGTTCTGAAATTTCACAGTTGTGGAAAACCCTTCTCAAAATAACTTAATTGGAGTTAGTTCTAAATTTTCTTTGGATAATAAAATATGAAGGAGCTACATTAAAATAGAACATTTTAAGCACAAAGATATACTTATCCTCATGATATACTAGGTGGAATATTTCATTGAAAGTAAATAATCTAATCAGAGTTTTTGTTGCTGTTCATTCCTCATTAAACTGTAACTTGGACGATTTTGCCCCATGGTTTTGACCTTGCAAAGAGAGCTTTGGAAAAAGGACTAAAATTTTTTTCAACATTGACATACTGGAAAAATACTAAAGAGTTCTAAATATGATTCATTTTTATTCCTTCATTCTTATAGACACAATACAATGTAAGGGCTAAGAATATACTTTAGAGAGTGAGACTTAACTTCATAGCCCAGCTAACTCTAATATTAGCGAGATGTGTGAAGAGAGGTTATTTAACCTAATTTGAATTTCTTCTTCTTTAAATGGTTAATAATAACTATACATGTATCAGAACACTGCTATAATCATGAAATGATTAAAGTATGTGAAGATCTCAGTCCAATTTCTGACATGTAGGAAGTATTCTATAAATATTAGCTATAATTAATCAACATATATTTGTGGAGCATTTACTATGTGCTTAAAAGTATGTTAGGTGTTGGGAAAAAAAAACTGAGTAGTAAAATTTAGACTCACTGGACTTTTAATATCATTAGAGATGAGAAGCAACAAATAGTTATAAATCATTAAGATGAAAGTTATGGTAAAAAGATGAATCAAAGTGCTGAGAAGGCACATAGAAGGGCACCTAAACCAGTCTGAGAAAGATTTATACTGGTGGTGATTTCCACACTGAGACCAAATTAGAATGATCAGAAAACAAACGTTTCTATTTCAGGCAGGGTTTCTTCTGTAAGTAACCCAACTCAGTTGGAATCTATTAACTCATATGAATAAAAGTCTAGTGAATTTCAAATGGATCCCAATCAGGGTTCTAATTTGATTTCTTCTACTTTTTTGGCTTTAGTTTTCCTGCTTTGATATTGGGTTGAGGCTAAGTTTATCACGGTAGCAAAATAACTATGTAAGTTTTAGGTTTCAAATTAACACACTTCATAATAGGAAATGACTTTTTCCCCCTTCTTGGACCATCAAAAAACCGTGGGATTCATTTTGATCGATCAACTTAGATCATGTCTTTATCCCTAAACCAATAACTGAGACATGGAAAATGAAGTCATAGTGAATGGTTTGGCTATTCAGAGTATTTTTCTGGAACTGGGGTTAATGCCACCCAGAAATCAAGCTGACATTCAATAGGTTGGTAAGAATAGATACTAGGGAGGAAAACCATACTGCTGAATACAGGCTAAATGAGAAGCCAGCAAGCATGTTCAAAGAGCTTAAATAAACTCAATGAATATGAAAACATGGTGCATGAGGAGACTGGGAATGAAGAGCAGCAAATTTGGAATTAGAGAAATAAGCAAAGGCCAGATAAGATAAGGCTTTGTAAAATAGCTTAAGGAATTTAAACTTCTTCTTAACGTAGCAAGGAAAGAAGTTTTTAATCAGTAGAGAAAATACTCATGATTGTGAAATCCAGTGCAGAGAACGAACCAAAGAAAATTGGTATTGGGGACAAAACAGGAAGCCATTAATTCAAATATAAGTTACTGGTGGCTTGAATGGTTGACAGCAGTGAGGATATAGAAAAGTGAGTACAAAAATATGTAATAGTTCCAAAGAATTAGTAATAGTTGATAAATGATTGACATTGTGAGGCTGAGGGGGAGAGAGAAGTCATGGAAAATACCCACATTCTTGATTTGGGCAATTGGACAGGTGTTCATGCTAAGACAGCAATATTAGAAGAATAGTACATTTGAAAGTTAGAATCATGTTTTCTATGGAACATCTAAATTAAAATGTAAATATTGTTATAGAACATAAGAATGTACATGTGTTGAGATATTATAAATATCACACGGATAGGAAGATTGCTTAGGAGCACATGGAGAAGGAAATCCAGAGAAAGCCCAAAATGAGTGTTGAGGTATAATAGGCTAAAAGAGTTCATAGAAGTGAGTGAGAAAAGATGGCCAAAAAGAGAAGAGAAAAATACACAATGAATCAACAAAAGTGATTATTTCAAAAGCAGTAATGCTTAATTATTTAAAGCAATAAGATGAAGTAATATAAATCCATTAAGTTTAGCAATAAAAGAGTCACTGGATACCCCAGTGTTTGTAGCTCCAGCAAAGTGTTGGAAATGGAAGCCCAATTCTAGACTGGAGAAGATTGATGGAAGCATCCTTCATAAGTAGAGTTGTGAATGTAGATGACTTGTAATTTGGCCATGGAGGATTAGTAGACAAAAACTGAAAGATTTGTTGTCATTAATGTTGCTTAGCATACGGAGGCCTTGAATATTTAAGTATCATAGGAAGATCTGTATATGAGGATTTATATAAATAGCATGTATCCAGCACTTGGATATGCCTGTACTGTTGTCTGTATTTTATGTATATTGTCTTGTCCTAATCATCATAACAATCCCAGGAGAAATATGTTATTATTGTGCACATTTTACAGATAAAGAAACTGAGACACAGAAGTCACGTATCTTGTTAAGTCACCAGCTAGCAAGTTGCAGGGCTGAAAATCAATCATATGGTTCCCTGAGCCTGAGTCTATGATCCTTCTACTATGTTACATTTTCTTCCCTGTGTTACATTGCTTTTATCTCACTTTACCAGATCAAACTAATGGTAACAATACATTGTATGGCAGAGAAATAAAACAGATTTCTAATGATGTAAAAGAGGATGAGGCTCAGCTGCAAGTGAAAGAAAACCCAACATAACTTTAGCCTAAAAAGATGAAAGTTTATATTTCTAACATGTAAAAGTCCAAATAGGCAGTGTTGCACCTGATTTTCTTCCCTATTGAGGTTTCTGTGTGTCTGGCAGAAATCCTTCAACAGAACTTAGGCACAGTATTAGCCAATATGACAGCCAAGTGGCACAAGCACTATTGAACACTTGAAGTGTGTCGTTAAGTATAAAATAAACACCATAATTTGAAGACAGTACAAAATATAAAATGTCAATATTCTTTGTATCAATTAAATATTAAAGTTATGACAATTTGGAAATTAGATTAAATAAAATGTGTTATTGTATGTAATTTCAAGCTGAGCCTGGTGGCATTTGCCTGTAATTCCAGTACTTGGAAGACTAAGACAGGAGGATCACAGGTTGAAGACCTGACTCAGCAACTTAAGAAGACTCTCAGAAATCTAATGAAACCTGTTTCAAAACAAAAAATAAATAGGGCTGGAGATACAGCTCAGAGGTAGAACACTCCTGGGTTAAAACCCCAGTACCCACCCTCCTCACAAAAGTAATTTCACCCATTTCTTTTTTTTTTTCCTTCACTTTTACAATATAACTAGTAGAAGATGTAAAATTGCTTATGATGACTTTTGGTCTGGATTAGCAGCATTAAAAGGTTGCTTGCAGAGTAAAAGCCTTGTAAGATAGAGATGATGTCTCCTTCTGGAATAAAGGGAAGGTGTGCTTATTGTGGTCATTAAAAATAAGATGGGGGTACCCTAAGTTCATGGTTGCTCTTCTGTATCATGACACATTGTATGTGCAAGTGTTACTTGGGCCCTTTCACCATGCTCTGCAGAACTGGAGCCTGAGGAACCAGCACAAATGCTGATCCTCTAGCTAGTGCTATTACTTGAGGTATGAAGCTCTTGGTTTTGGAATCAGGAACCTTCTATTTTCTGCCAGCATCCATAAAAACCGGCAGGAAAACTTCTTAGCCTGTATGTAGTGCAGAACTCATCTCTTCAGTTCTTGACTATTTTTAAAGTTTATTAAACTCTAACATAGTCTATGAATCTTTTAAACTTTTCCTTTTCCTTTTAAACTTCTCCTAACCTTTTTTTATCTACTATCATGCAAATCATAGCCATGTTTACTTACTTCTATTTGATTTTATCTTCAATCTTCTATAACACTTCTAGATTCTTTGCTATATGCATCAGTTTTTTTTTAAAAGGCCAATAATTAATTGTTCCAGATAATTTTCCAGTTATATGTGCTACATATATGAATACCTTGATAGTTATAAAGTTTTGCCACAATCTTCTATGATATTTTGCACCCCATATACTAACTATAGTAGGTGCATAAAATCAATTGGATGTGTAAATTCTTTAAATAACAGCAAATGGAGCAAATTGAATTTCAAAGTAGAAAAAAAAGGTGAACCTGAAAAGCACTAGTAAGAAGGTCATCAGCAGAATTAACAAAAAAGTCTGGCAAAGTTACAGTTAGGCAGCCAGTAATACTCTATTGATCAGACTTTCTCAATCAATGAAGCTGTGCCTAGATTATTGATGCAAAGGTATTAAGCAAAATTTTATTTCAGCTAACTTGTTGGCTCAGATGTCAACTGAAAGTCATTTCCCCAGTCAATCAAATATACAATAAATCTGAAGTGATTTAGCTCTTAAACATTTTTTTGTCTGTTCTGCTTTTCAATCATAGAATTATCTTTGAGAGGATAATAAGTAATACGCAAACTAACAAATGGGAAAAAAACACTATTTCTACAAAGAAAAATAAAACAGCATACTCTAGAGGAAAAAACAGATATGTTATTTTTCTTTATCTAGAAAAATGTAGCTTAAATTATTTGAAATGAGATGTGCTTAATTTCCTGTTTAGTTCACAAATTTCGATGGCTTCAATTCCAAGCATTCATCTGTATGTTTCATAGCATCCACTATGGTATCTAGTCCATCTAAACATTGGAGTTAAAGACAAATCATTGACAAGAATGGCAGACAGAATGTGCTGGTAAGACAGGTTTTGTTTGTTCTCAGTGGTGGGCAGCCATTTGGTAGTATTTATTCATGTATTCTGAAAGCAAAGTAAACTGCCACTTGGTGCCTATTTGTTGGAGATATGTCTTCTTTTCTTATTATCTCATTCATGCTTGAGTCTGTACTTCTTCATTATTCCAAAAGTCATCTGACTTCTGATACTGATGCTTTTATAGCATCAGCTACCATATAATATTAACTTTTGTACCATTCAGCTCTAATTTTGTGATTTTCACATTCTTAAGCCTCTTTTTTTTAAATCCTTACTGCCAGTCTAGAATGGTACTTGTCTTTCTTTCTCTTCTAATCTCACAACTACCTCTTTCTTCAGTTCTAAAGGTGAACATTCATGTACCTTGTCTGCCCCCACTTATAGCACAGACCCTCAGGTGACTACCCTACAAAAATCTCATTTAAAAATCTAGAGTGCAGAGATACAAACTCTAAGCTGATGTTGGCTTTTCATCTGTAAAATAACAGGCTTTTATGCATCTATATAAAATTTAGGCTGTTATTAGTATATAAATGGCTTTGAAACCATGATTATGGAAAGCCATTATTCCACATAGTTGAAAGCTCAACTTATTTTGTCCTATTATTTTCTGTTTGATAAGTCTAACACATATCTCCTCCTCTCAAATAAATTATAAACTTCTTAGAGCCAGAAAAAATTTCCATTTCTTTATATTATCTGTATAACCCCATATAGGGATATAAAAAATTAGCACTTGATATGGTTTTTATATTATTTATTTTAGATAAAAATCCAAGACTGAAGTTATTCTTCTCCTTCTTGGTATTAAACCCCAAACCTTGTGCATGCTAGGCAAGAACTCTACCACTGAGCTATATTCCCAGCCCAATAGCTAATAGTTGTGATCTATCTATAAGATACTGTCCAACACATAGAAAGCTTATGCACTTTGCCTAATTGACTTTACCACCACTTAACCAAAACAAGGTACAACTAAAATATATTAAAAATCCACTTTTACTGCTGATTATGCCTCCTTCACTTTTCAAGATAAATAAATATGTAATAAATCATAGCTTTAGCTCAAGTTGAAAAACAATCCCCTCCAAGCATCATAGATATAAAAATATGTTTATCTGATCAAGGGAGATGATTTTCTTCTCATTTTGAATGACAGAATTGGTGAAGCATCAGAAAAGAGAAAAGCAGATGCTCGCTTTCTTCCATCAAAGAGGAAAAAAATTCTAAATTTGTAAAAATTAACTTTCTCTTTGTGAATACTTAATGTGCCTTTTAGGAAGAAAACATATTTCTATGAGTACTGTGGGCATGTATGCTTCTATTACCCTGAACTTCAACAAGTTGCATGATTATAATGCACCAATAAAAACAAATTAAGTAATTAATTAAAAAATAGGATGTCACATGTCAATCTGATGCTGATTTTACATATTTAAAATGCCATAGCTTACAACATCTAAATCTTAGACTCTTTTATTCACAGACTGAAATTGAAAGCTGCTGCTCATGAGTGAAGGGTAGCTGATAAGATATGGCCATCAAGCTTTCTTCAGTACCAATCATACTTCCTTTTACAGCCAAGGGAATATAAAGGATGCGGCTGAAGGGCTCTTTTAGTTTCTAGAGCCACAATAACAAAGCACCACAAACTGTGTGGTTCACAACACAACTATTCTCTCACAGTTCTGTAGGGTAGAAGTCTAAAATCAAAGTGTGTGCAGGGCCATGCTCTCCTGAGACTCTGGGTAGAATTCTTCTTTGCCTCTTCCCAGCTTCTTCTAGGGGTAGGATTTTAATATATATGTTGAGAGAACACAATTCAATCCATAGCAGGCATGTAGGTATAAAATATTTTAGTTTAAATATCTTCATAAAAGTATTTTAAACATGGGAGTTGTATTTTGAAATTTATACTCATTATCTATTTTAATATGCAATCTAAACATGCACATATATATGAAAATTTGTTTATGTTTAGTTTTTTCATTCTACTGATTGTAAAAAATAGAAATCACTTAAGATTAAAACATGTGGTAAGAAACACCCAGTTGTATCTGTTTGTGATTAGCCATAGAGCTTCCAGATGTGGTATCTTTCTTTGGATTCAGGCTATCCACAGTAACTTGACCAGGGGTATAATTACACCCTGCTTGAATCAAGAATGCCAAATAATGTCAAAAACAATCATTTTACTTGTAGATGTTTTGAGAATTAAAAGCTGAAAAAATGCAGATAGTGTGATGTTAACATCTTGCTAAATCAAGCTGATTGCTTAGTGTGCCTGGAAACTGAAAGAGTTGAAAGCTCTGTGGCATTAAAGTATATGTACTTCTTGGTTTTTAGTTCATGTCCAAACTGTTAGGTTTATGGATTTTCTCAATATATTGACTGGCATTGACACAACATCTTCTGATATACTTAGTATATATTCACTTTTATTTTTTATTTATTTTTTTGCAGTTTTGGGGGTTGAACTCAGAGGCATTCTACATCTGAGCTACATCCCTAGCCCTTTTTGTTTGTTTGTTTGTTTGTTTGTTTGTTTGTTTGGAAACAGGGTCTTGTTGGGTTGCTGAGACTGTCCTCGAACCTATGATTTTCCTTTATTATCCTCCCAAGTACTAAGATTGCAGGCATGTACCACAGCTCCTGGCCCACTTTTAAATAGTTCATTTTCCTCAAAATCAAGAAAATGATGGTGCTGACCCAAATAGTAAAGTCATGATATATATGAGAGAGCTTAGTAGACCTATAATACAAAGATCACATTTCAAAATGAGTAATGTAAGAAGCAGAAAAATCAGATAATTCATCAGGTCTATACTAGGCTTTAGCAATATCAAGAAGAGAATTTCTAAATTCTAGGATAGAAATTGTTTTCATATTCTTCTAAATCTTTGGAAACTCAATTATTTCAAGAAGAAGTCCAGGATATTGGACACTGAAGTGGTAGATTGGTTTGTACTACAAGATTAAGCTGGAGGAAATCCAAGGTAGGACTAAGATTGAATTGAGTAGAGCTACTACCAGAGACTCCAGGTTAAATGGGTCAGTCAAGAAGGACTACAGTCAAAGACAGCAGGATGGATGTAGAATCAAGGGGTAAAGTAAGCATGGGTTATAGAACCCATAGAACTCAGTTTCTTAAAATGGTCATGTTGTTTTTTGACCAGGCTTGCAATATTTTACTATGAGTGCCTTTTATCTTCTGAATATATGCATTGGCCAGGTTCAAACAGCCTTCTAACATACACTATAATGTTTTCAACCAGTCCTCATTCCAGTTTATAGCAGTAGCTATACTGCTATATTTACATAAGGTGTGTTAAATGATAACCAATGTGAAATTCCTAAAACTCAGAAAGATATCACAGAAGAGATTTTCTTTCACATATTGCATATCACATTGTGAACATATTTGTTTCACATTTCACCAAATTAGATGTTATTCACTGTCTATGAAATATAGAATACTATCTCTTCATTTATATATTTTAATTAAACCTATACCATGCACATATTACATTAAAATTTCATTTTGTTTCAAAGCAATGGATAAAATGTATCTTGCTCACCTTATTTCTTTATAAAAATCAATATCACATTTAAACTTTATTTTAACTAAACGATTAGTTTTGTGTAGACAATAAATTTTGATAAAATCGTATAATTTTTCTTGGCTTCAGTTGTTAGACACAAAACTACAGACCATTTTGGCTACATCTATTCCTCTTTCCTTCTCTCTCCCCCTCTCCCTCGCCCTCTCCCCCCTCTCCCCCACAAGTGCCCAGGAACAGAGTAACAAAGTAGAGAATTCATTTTTGGACGCTGGAAAAAAATCCCTCCCAACAATTCTTACCAGGTTAAACTCAGGACAATTTAGAACCGAGTGCTGTATGAGCAGGTTGTTCATAGACCAACTCAGGTTGTAAGTTGATTCCCCAGTTAAAGAGGTCCTGCCCCATTATTTGACATTCTTGATTCAAGCAGTGTGTAATTATAGGCCTAATCAAGTTTCAATAGTCAGCCTTAATAAGAATCAGAAGCTTGGATTTCATTGTCAGCCATCATTTAGTTTCATAAGAAATGGAGTGCTGAGGATGATGTGGCCTTGAGGAGTGAGCTTGCTGCATTCTGTATCGCTGAAATCGTCAGTATATCCCTTCTTACAGTAGTCATAAATACAATGCACAGGGACAAATATTGCTTTATTAAAATACTGCAGAGGTGAATTATTTGGAAGTACCTGAAAACATTTAGTCTCATATGCTTCCCCAGCCTGCTACGTTGATGTTATAATCTAAATACAAAGCAAATGCAATGTCCAGAGATTGCTTGAGCTATTTACATCATCGTATAAATGCACTTATCCACTTATTCCATGAGATGAATTTTGATAAAGAATTTGGAAAAGGAGTGGGAAGTGTAGGCCAAGAATAAGACAATTTTGCTGACTTGCTTAGGTAGAAATAATTTTATCAACATAAATTCTATGATGAGCTCTAGGTACATAAGCTTTTTGAAATTGAGCATGCTGTAAGGAAAACAATTTATCTGGGCATTTAACTCTAAGGATAAAAAGTTAAGCAACTTAAGTATCATTTAAGGAAGGAAGATCTACTTGGAGAAATCTCCATCTATCATAAATACTAACCTTCTGCTGTGCATATAACATATTATCTGGTGTTTTAGAGTTGAAGAAACTTAAGATCCCCCCCCTAAACTAGGGGTTGAACCATTCTGTCTCTGAGAAACACCCCAGCAATATTTTATTTATTATTTTGGAACAGAGTCTTGTTGAGTTGCTGAGGCTTATAGTCTCTATTTAAATATGAGCATTCATTTAGTATCAGTTTTGGTCAGCTTTCCCATCTGTGTGACCGAAATCTCTGACAAGAACAACCTGAGGATGAGAGGTTTTTTGAGGCTCATGATTTCAGAGGTTTCAGTCCATAAGGCTGGCTTGAAGGCAGAAACCATGGTGGTGTTGGCATGGAGCATGGCAGAGGGACATTGCTCTCACATCATGGAGGTCAGAAAGAAGCAGAGAGAATGAGAGGAGGGGGCTCATGGACATAGATAGTCTCCAAGATCATACCCCCCCAGTGACCTCCCTCTTCTGACCATGCTTGTAAGTGGGAGACTTCTTTAATTCTAATCACCATCCTTGATTATGTGTGCAACAGAAGATGACTTGACCCTTTAGCTTCTGATCAATCCCCCATGTATAGAGTGGAGGCAATGTAATCTCATGTGTCTAGGCTGCATGGCTATCATAAAGAGTAGCTCTTGGTCAATTCTACATCATATTGTATATCTTAGGATGAACTTGGTTCATGAGGATGTTGTAGACCTCTATGTTTACCTGGGGAAGGAAGAGTATTATTTAAACAGCATTCATAAACTTCAGGGCTCTCACAAGTGGAAGACTGGCAAAATATCAGAAACACGGAAAGAGGCTTAAAATGATCAAATTTATACTATAAAATATGGCCAGGCTGAAATGCCCATCTACAACTATTTCTCAGGGGGAGAATATTGCACTCATGTGTGAAGCAAAAGAAGGAAAGCTAAGGTAGAATGTTCCTTTGGGATCAGGTTGATTCCAGTAATATTCATCAATGCTTTGAATGATGGGAGAGAAAATCTCCTTATTAGATTTTCCCATAACCCAGATAGGAAAGAAAAAAGAGGAAATTAATTCGAAGAGATTTTGACAAATAAGAAATGACCTGTCAACACAAGTTCAGAAGAAGGCAAGCATAAACAAAGTATTATGTTCAGACTATCACTAATCTGATAGAATATAGGAATGGCCAGAATGAGTGGCAAGAACTAGACTTGAGTCTCATAGTAAGGTGAATAAGAGTCAGTAATATAGTGCTGACACTGTGAAATGTGTGCTTATTGAATAATTGGGAATATGCAATTGTAAGGCATTATCCAATAGATGAAAAATAGACCTACTCTAGAAGAGATAAAGAGGATTGTATAGCTCAAAGAAAAGAAGACTAAGAAGAGGCTCTCCATATACTATCTATGCACTGCTGAATTATTCCTTTTTTTTGAAAAGGGTCTCCCAATGTTGCCCAGGCTATCCCTGAACTCTTGTATTCATGTAGTCCTCCTACCTTTGCCCCTTGAGTAACTGACTACAGGCATGTACCACCACACTTAGTATATTCCAATTTTGTATAAGCTATATCATAGGGAAATCAACAAGTTGTACTACTAACACAAAAGTCCTTTTATACATACTTATTATGTAGAACTGCTTTGGAAACAGTGATACTATATCCTTCACCACCATTACTAATAGTTTTCTGAATGGCTGGTATTTCACTTGAAGATGACTAGTGTATTTTTTTTTTCTCTTTTTCCCAACTAGAAGCATACAAGTCACCATATTTAATGAGCATTGGTCTAGTCCAATAGTTAGATTATATGCCTCAAAAATTATTCCTTCACTTGTAATCCCAGTACTTAGGAGGCTGAAACTAGAGGATCTGGGTTTGTGGCCAGCCTTAGCTAATTAGTGAGGCTCTCCACACTTGGTGAGACTCTTTTTCAAAATAAAGAATAAAAAATAGGATTGGGGGTATAGCTCAGAGGTAGAATGCCCCTGAGTTCAATACCCAGTACCAAAAAAAAAAAAAAAAAAAAGTTATTCCTTGAGTGATTGTGCTCTTTGACATTAGCTTCAAACACTACAATAAGCTTTTAAATATGACCTTTTTGTCTTTTATCAGAATTCATTATGGACTTCTCAGCTATAAATTTACTCAAACTCTATACAACTACATATATGTTTAGTGTGTACTAATACTTGCCTAGTTTGATTTACTTAGCCTTTGATGAACCAAAATAGTACTTTACTTTTGTTTTTCCTTACCTTTCTTCTTTAAAGTCTAATTTATGGTTCCACTAGTCAATAAATAATTATATTCTCTCTTTTCAGACATTTGTCACAAACATTTTTTCATTTTTCTAGATTCTAGAAGCCTATTTTTTCCAGTTGAACTTTATAGAGAACCTCTTCATTCAAACCCCATCCTTTTAGTTATTTTATCTAATTTCTTCAAGCTTCTTTGGGGTGTGTTAGCTCAAATACCCTATTTCCTTTTGGACTTTCTTCCATTCAGACATTGCATCATGCCAGAAAGGTGAAACAATTTGGAGGCAAATACATTTATTTTGAATGTATACATTCATTTTGAAACATCCCAATCATTGTATATATGACAAGCCTATATTACCTAAGAAGTACAAGGTTGTACATACCCAGTACAATCTCCTTTTTCTATCATTGAAGACCATCACTGTGTGATTTCATTCTTTGCTCTCTAGGTAAATCTCTCCCTAACTTCTTATACCTCCATTCAAGGAGAACATGCTATAACTTGAATACATCTTACCCCACCTCTGATGCTTATTTTCCTCATTTCCATGTGGTTTCCTCATTATAATATTATTAATATAAGAACACAGGTGCAAAGTACTGTACCAGGAATGGAGAGAAGAGTCCTCACAACTGATTTCATAGACTCTATTAATCTATTTTGATAAACTCTAACTATGTCCTTATTTGCTTTCACTTTTGCAGTTCCAAGAACACAGGCATTATTGTCTCCTCCTGATTGTTTTAGTTCTCCACATTGTATTAAAAGTATTTATACTTAATAAATTTACTGCTCTAATGAACTCTATTTCTAGCTACTAATTATAGTGTATATATTTATATAAATATATATCTTCTTCAATAAAATACATTATTCAATATTGACCCCTATAACTACATTTAAAAATATTTTGAAATTATTTTAAAGTAAATTTATATAGTAGCTTATTTTCCTCTTCATGCTAATATTGCATACAATATTCCCTTATAGCTAAATCATTCACATCTGCATGTTATGATGTTACTTAAGCAGAATCACTCCCCGAATTTTTTAATATTTTTAGTCTAGTTCTATTGAAGATAAGGTAAAGATTTTGCATTTAGTTTCCATTATCTTTTGTAATTCCTAACATTTTTCCACAGTAGGAAAGCTGGCCTATTTTTAGGGAAATACTTATGAAGACTTCAAAGTCCTTTCACTGGGGGCTAGCTGAGAGACTAGAGCCATTTTTTGCCAAAAATATTTTTGAATTAATTTTTTAGGTACTCTGGTCCACATTTCACATTGTCTGCTAATTTTATTTGTTTCCTGATCCATCCACTCCCTTCCTTCCTTCCTTCCTTCCTTCCTTCTTTCTTGTATTGGAAATTAAACCCAGGATCATTCTATCTTCAAGGTATACCCTCACTGCCTTTTATTATTTTTTTTTTCACTTTTTTTTGGTGGTACTGGGTATTGAACCCAGGGGGCATTCTACCTCGGAGCTATATTCCCAGTCCTATTTTTTATTCTTTATTTTGAAAAGGGGTCTCACTAAATTGCAGAGGGCCTCATTTATTAGCTGAAGCTGGCTGTGAACCTGTGATTTTCCTGTCTCAGCCTCCCAAGTACTAGGATGACAAGCGTGTGCCACCACACCTGAATATGATTTTACATTTTGAAAGAGGGTCTTGCTAAGTTAACAAAGCTACCTGAATCATGCAGTCCTCCTGACTCAGATTCCCAAATACTGGAATTATAGGTATGCACCACCACTGCCTGATTTATGTTTTTCTTTTACTGAGTACATCAAGTACTGTGTTTGGTGTTGGCCACACAACAATAAAAGATAGCATCCTTGTTTTCAAGAAGCCTATAGGCTCTGAAAAAAAATATTCAGACTCTGAATGAAGCTGTTTCAGTTTTTCTTTAGTAGCTTGGTATATTATTCTCCAGAAAAGCTTAGTGTTAAATGCGGACTTAGAGATTTAATTATATAATATGTGAGTTTGATTATTTATTTTAGACTCCGAATAGATCAAGTTTTACCAATATTTCTTTCTTTTTTTTTTTTTTTTGCGGTACTGGGGATTAAACTCGGGGGCATTCTACCTCTGAGCTATACATCCAGCCCTGTTTTTTATTCTTTATTTTGAAACCCAGTCTCACTAAGTTGCAGAGAGCCTCACTAGGTAGCTGAGGCTGGCCAAGAACCCGGATCCTCCTGTCTCAGCCTCCCAAATGCTGGGATTACAAGCATGCACCACCACGCCCGGCTTTACCAATATTTCTTATCAAAAGTACTTTATAGACCAGAGGATCCGGGTTTGCAGCCAGCCTCAGCTACCTAGTGAGGCACTCCGCAACTTAGTGAGACCCTGTTTCAAAATAAAGGATAAAAAATAGAGCTGGGGGTATAGCTCGGACGTAGAATGCCCCTGAGTTCAATCCCCAGTACCGGAAAAAAGAAAAAAAAAAGTATTTTATACAACAAGGTTGTTATATATTCATAATATATTTACCTAATTTCCAATTAATAAATCATCCATGATAAAATGTTTCTCCAATTCTGTGATGACTTCATTTTCTAGAATACTTATATGAGGGGAAAACTAACTTCCTTTCTGTCTTCATTCTTTTCTTCATTTCTTTCTTCTTTTTTTTTCCCTCCATCCCTCCCTTTTTCCTCTCCTTCCCTCTCTCCATTTTCTACATCAATCAAGACAATGTAGTGTTGATAGAAAAATAGACAATCAAATCAGTAGAAAAAATCAAGTTTACTTATAGACCCACACATTTAGAGTGAATCATGTTTCAATAAAAATGCCAGGGCAAGCAAGAAACAGTGTCCCACACCTGTAATCCTGTAATCCCACACCTGTAATTGGGAGGCTGAGACTGGAGAGCTACAGCTTTGAGGTCAGTGCATGGAGATTTAGTGAGACCATGTTTCAAAATTAATAAATAAAAGAAATCAGGCTAGGGGTGTAGCCTGTGTTCAATCCCAATATTCACCCACATACATATGCCAAGGAAATTCAATGGAGAAAAATTCATTTATTTTTATTTTTTAAACAGATTTTGCTAGAATCACAGAATAGCCTTATTAAAAATATGTGTCTTTATTTCACACTATTTGTGAAAATTAACTCAAGTGAGTCAGAAAGTAAAACTTAAGAACTAAAGCTATAAACTTCTAGATGAACACATAAGAGTAAATCTTAGTACAATTGAGTTTGGAAAAGATGTCTTAAATATGACAAAGTATGAAGTATAAAATTCAATAACAAGTAAATCTGAGTAAAAATGATAACATTTGCTCTTCAAAGGATACTGTTATGAAAATCAAAGGGCATATAGATGGTAAACAATCTTGGCAAAATATGTATTTGACAAGGAATTCGAATCTAGAACACATCAATAAATTTTACAACCCAGTGATAATGAAGATAAATATCACTCTTTTTACCAGTTTATTTGAAAAATATCTTATTTATGCTATTACATTTCATTTTTTATTTTTAATTTCTTTTCCAATTAAAATAATCTGTTTTAATTTAATTTCAAATACAGTAAACTTAGCAAATACAATCCATATTAAAAAATACTCTCAGATCTTGAAATATTTTAAGTCTAAAGGTATCCTAAAAAGTGAGTTTGAAAAACAATGTCCTGAATAATACAGAGTTACCGCAAGTTTAAAATGAGGAGAAATTTTTATATAATTTGATGCTTTGAGCATCTAACTGCAGCTATACATTATAGTCTATTATTTAAAAAGTACTTTCTCAGTACTTATAATATACCAGGCACTATTCTAAGTCCTTTATTGAATCGTTTAATTCTCCGCACAGTCTTAGGAAAGATGTGCTATTATTATTTTAGGGTACTGAAGAATGGTGAGATTATGTAAACTCGAGGTCTCGCAGCTAGTAAATATCAAAGGCATTTTTGAACCTTATCAATTCGCTTTCAAAATCTGTTCTTTCTCATTGTTTAGTGGGAAGTTGTGACTACAAGAATACTGACAACACCACCAGGAACCTTAGCACACAGCTACTGCTTTCCATGTGGCTCCTGTGTATCCAGAACCATTCTGGAGAGATGACATACTTTATCTCATTAAACTACAAAACATGTTGCAAAACCAACACTATATTTATCATTTTGCAAATGAAAAAAATTAAGACAGAGATTCAAACACTTGCCCAAAGTAAAACATACTAAATACTAGGTTACCTAGTTGAGGGCTCAGCACTTTGTTTAATTTCCAAACCATAAACCATATCTTAACATTTTCCTTTATGCCTCTGAAAATCGCTATTTCCAGTCTTCTACAAGATAATTACTTTTAAATAAGCCAAATGTCAAAAACACTGATATTTTAAACTTGCTAAATTACAAATAAATTACTATTGCTATACATGAATTACTAATTTTATATGACCCATGTAAGATACAATGAGGATCTATCTATCTACCTAGATATCTAGATACGTAGCTTTCATCCCTGCATAGTTGAAAAAGAAACTGAAGAATATACATTCATGGCAAAATTTAGAATCTCAATTTCTATAGATTATAGGAGGATACAATTAAAATCAGTAATAAATACTAAAATATAAATTTAGTCTATAACTATTATTAACACATACCTTGTGTTATATTCAAATGCTTACTAATATTTACCCATAATATTAATAGTAATTAATTATTCTGGGCTATTGAAATGTGCATGAGGACAAAAATCTTAAAGCTACCAGAAAGAGTTTTAGAGTTCTATTAAACTTACTTTAAAATTTTTTGAATTTGTAGTCAACTTTTTCATCTCTCAAATGAGCTATAGATATTATCAAGTTTAAGAATTAATTGTTAGTTTTCTTTATTCACTAGTACAATCTTGTTTCTACAAACTGACCATTTAAAATGAAACACTCTTTTCTTTCACCTTCCTTTTTTTCTTCCTGTACCAAATTTATTTGGTCTCAGTTATATTTCCTATTTTCCAAGAATAGCATTTTAAAAAATCTCAGTTTCCCTAGTACGGGGGAAAATAAAATTAAAATTAATTTCTATATACTGGTTTATTTGGGGGATAGCCTTCATAAAAATAGTGCATTGACTCATTCTCAAACTGTTTTATTTTATTTACTAGTTTGAGATTCACTTGTATTGATCAATTTTCTTATATATGCAAACCTCTGTGTCTATTTTAACTTTGACCAGGTTTGACTGCCATTTCAGATCATTTGCACATTAGAAGACATTGAACATACTGTGGCCAATCTTCATTACTAATAAATCAGAGTTTCTCATTAAGAGCTAATGAGTTTTTATACTATCCCTGTTCCATTTGAAAAGAAAAACATTTCTTCTTCTTTCTTTTCTTTCCAAGAATATTTTTAGGATATGAGTGTTTCGAAGAAACAGTATTGAGATGAGCCTACCATGGTTTCAATCTTGCTCCCTTTTAGGCTTAGTGAGAGAAACAAGCAGTGTTACATTTTAGGTTATTAAAATCAGACGGCTCCCTTCTAGCTGATTTACAGATAAGATTGAATTCCCATCCTGCCATTTGTTGCTCAGGCAATAACTGCGTATTTTATTTAACCTTGCTATGCTTCGGCTTCCTCATCTCTAAATGATAATACTTGCACTGTTGGTTTATAATCATGAATAAGTGAGATAACAAATACAAAGCACTCAGCACCTGGTACATATTAAGTATTCTGCTACTGGTAGTTATGATATGGAGAAGAATGGTCTCCTTCAGAGAATGTTTGCCCTCATCACCCATGAGTTTTCTCCCCACTTGACAGCTATTTAGCTGATTGGTGATTGATATTTGTGGTGCAGGGGATCAAATCCAGAACCTTGTGCATAGTAGACTAGTGCTCTGCTTACTGAGCTACACCCCTAGTCCCACTTCCTGGCTATTTAAAACAAGAGTTATCTTTATGAATGGACAAAATTAGATTTTTCTTCCAAATATGTAGAAGTTTATTTTCGCTTTTGGTTTTAGGTTAAGTAGTGGGGATTAAAATAGATTTAAAATTAAGGGAAGAGAAACATGATAATATTCCATTAAAGCAATGATAAAAAAATGAAATAACCAGAATAGTAGAGAAAGAAATTATCTTATTAGCTAATTGGTGCTTTAAATGACTATTGGAATAAATTAAATATAAGTCTATAGTAAAATCTTCAGGTAGATAAAACATTATATTTGTTATAAAAGAATACATTATTTATATAGGAAGTATTCAGAACAATCAACAAATGTTCTCAGATATTATGATAGAAAAATTTTTAAAGAGACAATACATAAACATTAACATACAACAACAAAAAAGACAATTTTAAAATCTGAAGGTAATATTTAAAATGTTTTAGAAAGTAAAAGGAAAATAATGAAACAAGATATGATTGTCAGAGAATGTTTTAGAAGATTCAGTCTCTAACAAATGAGAGAGAGAGAGAGAGAGAGAGAGAGAGAGAGAGAGAGAGAAAGAGAGAGAGAGAGATTATCAAAAAAATACTAGAAGAAAATGTTCCTAAAATGAAGAATTTGAATTTCCAGGGCATTTTAATTACAAACTTAGTTGAATAAAAATAGCTGAAGCCAAATTCAGCCATCACTGGTTTTTTTTTTGTCTCTTAAATTTGGAAATTATGCTTTTAATCCAACATCTTTGATAATTTCTTTTGTTCTTTTTATATAAAGTAAGCCTTCACCTGGGTCAGGGATAATGCTTGTATCTGTTACTTTTTGTTTAATTGGGATTATTTTTATTATTATTTCAAAAAAGTCTCTACAACCTAATAGTGCAGAACTAGATCTATAGTGAGAACTCATATATACTTACCAAATAAATGAGCCAAATTTTTGAATGAGCAGAATACCAGAGTCAGATCACACCACCTGCTATGTCCACTTTTTCAAAGTTACTCTTTACTATCATGATCAATCTGGACATATTACTTATATTGGAGACTTAGCCTCATTAGTATAATGATGTTATTAATGAATTACTGAGAGATTATTTGAAAAAATCAAATAATATTCACAAATTCTCAAATATAGTCCTGAAACCTGGCAGGTAGTTAATGAAAACCATGAGACTTCCTCTATCCCCCCTTTTTTGAATAGCACAGCATTACCATGCATAGGACCAAGACCCTCATTGAGTTTCCACTCAGTAATTAATTCAAAGCCTGCCTCTAATTTAGCTATTTATAAGAGTGATTTTTTTTTCATGGGACTCTAAAGATATTTGTCAATATTTGAAAAGTAAACTGAGAAAAATATCTACTAAATTCACATCTCATAAAATTGTTCAGCAATAAATTTCTACTATGAAATTATTAAATATTATATTTTAATATTTACTATATTCTCAATTTGTACAAGTCCATCTGTGAATTTTTAGCACTCTTATTCATTTAAATAATCCAAATACTTAATGTATTTATCTCCTTGAGAATAAAAATTTAATATAAATAAACAGAAAACCTTTCTGTGAATTCTTCCTTAGAAAATTATTGTTCCTCTTGGCTTCCAAAAAATTCTTTCAGTAAATACTGAATCTGAGCATAGTTATACAATTACTTTTTAAAAAGTTACGATGACTGATTAAATTAAAACACAAAGGTTATAATTATATTCTGGTTGTTTGGGTATCCACAGGTCATTGGATTCTGCATTCTAGAATACTTCCTTTATCACCAGGAGAAAAAAGACTGCAAGTCCATTCTAATATTCAGCTGAACTGTAAGAAGGAATGAAAACCCTGCTCTGATGTATCACTATGAATAACTATATTTAACCAATTAATTTAGGTACAGTGATTTTTAAAAGGTTTCTCTCATACATACAAAGTAAAATAATAACCATTTGTCCCTACTTTCTAACAATTTATGCTTAATAGTGAATATAATGAGTTGAAATGTCCCTTTTCATGTTAGGGAGGATATTTGCTGAGTGGAAAGGAGAAGAAGCACCATCTGAGCCTGTGCTTGCTAATAAAAAATAAAAAGATAAAAGAGTAACTCATATGGAAGGAAACTCCTGCATTTTTACACTGAAGAGTAAGGGTAAAAGTACTCACCCAAGATGGGCATTGCAGAACATGTTTGTCCGCAATCCTAGTACTTGGGAGTTTGAGACAGGAGGATTAACCAGTTTAAGGCCAGTCTCAGCAACTTAAGGAGACCCTGTTTCAAAATAAAAAAGGGTTGTGGTACAGCTCAGAGACAGAATTTTCTTCCTCATTCCAACCTTAGGACCTCCCCCAAAAGTATACTCACTCAAGGTTATCTTAATTACTGAAGCATCTAAAATGTTCACATTAGAGAGCCAATACTTTGACTAAGCTATACTCTTGTTTCTCTATTTTTCTTAATATTTTATTTTATTTATTTATAAATATTTTCAAGATGAAGTTCCTACTGTGTTGCCCAGGCTGACCTCAAACTTCTGGGCTCAAGTAAACCTCCTTCCTCATCTCCCAAGTAGCTGGGAATACCAGAGTGCTCTGCTACAATTGACTTTCCCTGTCTTTTTCTGGTATTGGAGATTGAACCCAGGGCTCTCTACTACTGTACTATATCCTCATTTTGTGACAGGTGATCACAAAATTGTCCAAGCTAGCCTTGAATTTACCATCCTCCTGCCTCAGCTTCCAGAGTATCTGGAGTTGCAGGCATGCACCACCTTGCCTGACTGCCCTGTCTTGCTTAATGAAAGAAGATAGTTTATCAACCCATTGCCTTCAGTTAACAGGAATGGTGGTGAAAGTACAGTCCTCAGACTCATGATGGGTGAGTATAAGGTCATGATAAGACATAGGTATGAAAGGATGCAGGAGATGACATGGCGAGGCAGCTTGTTTTGTAATTTTTGCTTAGACTCAACCTAGGAAATAACTCCCTTGGGTTGCTGGTGAAATGAGATTCTTACAGTGTTTCTAGGAGACTCTGTCTTCTTATAGTTCGAACTTTTATAGAAACACACACATACACACTCTCACACACACACCCAAATTTCTCTTGGAATAGATGAATAAAGTAAGTGGCATTTCTGTTAAGGGACTTAATCATGGGGCTTAGCAGACCTTCCTGATGAGCAGACTAAATCAGTGGAGCAAGCCTATCTACACAGGTCCCAGAATTCAGTTGTGTATGTATGTTCTATTACAAATCCCCTTTGCCCAAAGAATATCAATTACAATAATACAATGGTATTGTGGGAATATACCCATTACTACATAGTGTGTGTGTGTGTGTGTGTGTGTGTGTGTGTGTGTGTGTGTGTTTGTGTGTGTTACTGGGGATTGAACCCAGGGAAATTCTACCTCTGAGCTACATCCCCACCTCCAGCCCTATTTTATATTTTATTTTGAAACAGGCTTTCACTATGTTGAGGAGGGCCTCACTAAGTTGCTGAGGTCACTAAGCGGCTGAGGGCCTTGTCAGTTGCTGAAGCTGACTGTGAATCTGCAATCCTCCTGTATCAGCCTCCCAAGAACTGGCATTAGAAGCATGTGCCACCATTTCCAGCTTACTATGTGTTTTAATAAGCACTATTTACTACATACCATGAACTAAGATAGACCATGTGTCTATTTTATTTAGTACACAGCAACTCTATGGATAGGTAATATCTTTACCTCTGATTTTAACAAATAAACTGAGCCTAAATGAGTTGTAATACTTGCCTAACCTTAGTTGGCTAAGTTGTATATTTTACAAGCCAACATTGAAGCCTGGTTGTGTCTATTTCAAAACCCTGGCCTCTCAAAAACCTTATTCTATGTATATTTTACCCTTTGGGGGAAAAAGAACCATGGAAATGCAAGATACTTAAGTTATCATTATCTTGAGAAGAATGTTTTAGTAATGAAGGCTATGAAATGTTAGCTATAGATTTCCAAAAGTGTGTGTCAAAACTTTTCTTAGAATGCAAGAAAATAGGCTGGGTGATCAATATTAATTATAGTAGCTAATGTTAATGAATATCAATTATGTTCCAGACACTGTGCAAAGCATTTTCACATACAACCATGTGAGGTAGATGATTTTATTTCCATTTTGTCAATTAAGCAACAAACTCAGGGAAGTCAAATCCTCATCCAATAAAAGATAGAGCCTGAATTTAAACCTGAACTACTTTGAAATGAAAGTCACTCTTTTTCTTTTATGCCACAGTACCACCAAAAGACATATGTTATTCAAAATTGTCTGTGCAGAACATAGTTGAAGAAAACTTGAATTAATCAAAGCCTCAAATTATTCTTGGATAAGAAGTCTCAATATTGTAAGGATGCCAATTCTCCCTAAATTAAGCTGTAAATTTAATGAAATCACAATCAATATTCCAACTGGAGGGCAGAAATAGGTTAAAGAGGTGATAGCTATAGGGGAACAGTTTTTAGCTCAATATCAGAATCATCTCCTATGAGTTAGAATTATCCAGAAATGGGACAGAATTGTGAGATCCTCAACCTCACAAAAGTTGCTGAAGAATGACAATGGAGCTTAAATTGGCTACCTATTGAGGGGTGTTCAAATAGCATCAGCCAACTATTTCCTGGATACTAAACTATCCACTGTCATTTTTTAATCTCACCTAATTTTTTTTAGGGGGGTACTGGGGATTGAACTCAGGGCCATTCTACCTCTGAGCTATACCCCCAGCCCTATTTTTTATTCTTTATTTTGAAACACGGTCTCACTAAGTGGCGGAGGGCCTCACTAGGTAGCTGAGGCTTGCCACAAACCCAGATCCTCTCCCAAATGCTGGGATTACAAGCGTGTGCCACCACCACGCCAGGCTCACCTAATTTTTATACTCTATTTTATAGGTATACAATATGGTTAATAGTAAGGGCATGTATTATGCGATCACATGGATTGGGACTTGAATCTCAAGTGAAAAACTGTGAGAAACATCTTTAACTCTTTGTAGGTGTGATTCTTTTTAGTCTGCAAATCTGACAAAATAATACTAACCTCATGATATTCTTGTAGTATTAAATTTAATATTATTGAAAATTATCATGTCACTGACCACATGTTTTAGTTTTAATAAGTGAGAGTTATTGATATGGAGAAACTGAAAACAAGATGAATTAAGTGATATGCTTCAGGAAAAAGCAAATATTAAATTTAATTAGGTAATATTTAAATTATTTTTAACTTTAAGATCCTATGAAACTGTAGAATTATAATGGACTCTTCTCAACTTTTCAACTTAATAAAAACATGTATTACCTAATCAGACATTATCAGTTCAACTTAATGGTGTGATGTGTGTGTATGTGTGTGTGTGTGTGTGTGTGTGTGTGTGTGTGAGAGAGAGAGAGAGAGAGAGAAAGAGAGAGAGAGAGAGAGAGAGAGAGAGATTGATTCTATGGATTGAACCCAGGGGTATTTTACCTCTGAGCTACACACAGCGTCTTGTTAAGTTATGGTGAAATGTCCTGGAACCTGGGATCTTTTTGTTTCAGCTTCCAAAGTACTGGGATAACAGTCATGTGCCTCCATGCTAGGCTAATGTCATGTATTTAAATAAATTAATTTAGCATTTCTAAATCCATTGCAGAAGAGGAGATAAAAGAGAAGGGACTCTAAAACAGGTAACTCATCAGGACATTGAATTGTTTAAAATCCAAATTCCTTAAGAGAATAAACAAATACGTATTTATTTGTATGTATTTAAGGTTCCTTAAGAGAATAGACAAATACACACACACACACACACACACACACACACACACACACACATACACACACATACACACACACACATGTATGTATATATTTAAGGTTGGAGGAAATAATTTTGAAGTATCAGTGCTTCTCAATGTTAAGAGAGTTGCTATTTCTCCTTTGCTTCTCTGTAGGATGAATAGAAATCTCAGAAATCTCTCTATAATGCAGACCAAAGGACAAATCACATTCTCTCCACTGGGAATTCTTCAGAACTAGGGCTGCTAGGAGATAAATAAACACAGTCTGAAGAGATTGGTTTTAACTCCGTTTTAAAAACAAGTAATATTCAATGTCTTATAACCAAGTTAAGATACACCAGTGGTAGACCTTTCTAGGACCCTAATGTTTAGTGCACATTATTAAACTTTCACTTTCTATATGTTTTCTTCATTGAACCTGGATATATGTGTGCTTTACTTAACATGTATTGAAGCTGATGTATAACCTGAGAGGCTTGTAAGCTGAGTGAGAGAGGGCAATATTACCTGTCTTAATCCAATAAGAAGGAAATAAGGAAAAAGTATTTACAGCTAAATTGCCTGACTGGGAGTTACAGCTGGAGGACCAGATTGTGACAATTTTCTTGGTATGGGCAATTTTCTGGGCAAAGATAAACAAAGAATGGGCACAAAGAGGACAAAGACCAAAAGGAACTGCAAGTTAAATTTTGACAAGTACTAAGTATGCAGTCAGACTGCGGTCAGTAAACTAGAAATAGATAACCAAAGAAAAGACTTTCCAAACTGCATCAGGTATAGGAATGATCTACCAAAAGCTAATTCTTCTTTTGAAAATAGCATTATTGAGATATAATGAGTATAATATAAATTGCATGCATTTAAGGTGTAAAATTTGGTAAATTTTGACATATGTATAATACCTATGAAATCATATTTTTAATTAAGATAGGGAACATATTTGTTATAGTTTTGATATAAAGTATCCCCTAAAGAGCTCATTTATTAATATTCAGTGTTGATATAATTGAGTCATGAGGATTGTAATTGCAGAAATGGATAAGTCCATTGTAATGAATTTACCTGGGTGGTACTCAGTGACTGGAGGAGGTGGTCCCTGGGGTGCAGCCTTGGAGATTATATATATACAATTTTCTCCTCCTCCGCCTCATTCTTTTGCTTCTGGCCTCCATGATGTGAGCACAGTCCATGTTTCCATTTTCTCTGCTTCCTGTCTCCATGTCCTGAGATCTGTTGTCCCTGACCTCACATAGACTGAACCTGAAACTGTAAGAAAATAAATCTTTCCTCTAAGTTATGTGGTCAGTCTTTTATATTATAGATGCAAGAATGCTGATCAGAACAGTATTTATTACCCCAGAGTTTTTCTTTTGACCCTTGAGAATCCTTGACCTCTCCTATATACCTCTATTGTCCCCAAACCTGTCTTCATCAAATTACTGATATAATTTCATTTACAGTAGTTTAGTTTGTACTTTCTAGAGTCTTCGATAATTGCAGTCACATAGTATGGACTATAAATAGTCTGGCTTCTTTCACTTCATATAATTATTTTTATATTTACAAATGCCATTGCATGTATCACCAATTCTGTCATGTTAACTGCTGGATAGTGCTCTATCACTTGCATACACCACAATTATTTTCTTCATTCCTATTGTTTTCTTCTATTTGGAGCTATAGCAAATAAAACTTCTATGACTAGTCATGTGCATATCTTTCTTACTCCATATGGGTGGCTCTAACAAATTAGCATACACCGGGTAGATTGTAAACAGTAGAAATTGATTTCCCATAGCTCTGAAGGTTGAGGAGTCCATCATAATGGCACCAGTAGATTTGGTGCCTGGTGAGAGTCCATTTCCTGGTTTATAGGTGATAACTTCTCACTGTGTCCTCCTGTGGTAGAATTGGAGATAGAGCTGCCTTGGGTCTTATTTCTAAAGGCACTAGTTTTATTCAAGAAAGCTGGGCTCTTATGATCTGGTCACCTCCCCCAAAGCCATTTCTTAACACCATCACATTGGTGATTAGATTTGAACATGTGAATTTGAGGGGACACAGTCAGTGAGACTAAAACAATGTCTGTGTTTCTTTCTATCTCTTGGATCAATACCTAGAAGTATAAAGTCAGATTTTATCATATAATAGTTGTATGTCTGTTTGCTAAGAAACTACCACCTGTTTTCCAATAAGTGATTACCAGCAGTATAGGAGAGTTTTAGCTCCTCCATATCCCAGGCAATCCTTACAATGGTCAGGATTTTAAATTTTAGTAATTCTAATAAGGTGGAATATGATTAGGGATTTATTTTTTCTTTCCTTTATGACTTATGTTGAGAAACATTTCATATGCTTATTGGATACCCCTCTATCTTCTCAAATATTTTTTACCTATTTTAAGGAATAGGATATTTTATCTTTGTGATATTGCATTTTGAGAGTTTCATATATATATGTTCAAAATTCAAGTTCTTATTAGATATGTAATTTACAAATGTTTTCTCTCTATCCTCAGATGCTCTGTGGTTTTATTATCTTAATTATTATCTCCCAAAAAGGAAATTTTTAAATTTTTAATGAATGAACTTTAGAACCTAAAATTTTAATGAACTCTACTGATATTTTCTGTGATAGATTATGCTTTCAGTGTCATATTTAAGGAATGTTTGCCTAACTCTGAGGCCACAAGACTTTTTCCTATATTGTTTTTCAAATTATCTGTTATTTTATTTTGCATTTTTTTTCACTTAGTTTCAATATTAAAGTTTATTTTTTCTTCCAGAACGAGGTTAAGTAACAATTTAAATAATTATCAAGATGTATAAATGAACATCCACTCAGATAAAACATTACTGCTTAAAAGTGGCTATATAAGAAATACTTTGCATGTAATAAATATATTTTATGTTTAGGTTAACAGGTACCAGTTTGAGAGCAAAACAGTTGTTTTTTAAACCAATAAATAAATTACACTAAAGAAAACAAGGTATTTATATCTGAAGTATATCCTTAACTGTTTTTCTTCATATAGCTATGATTTCTTTATTGTGAAGTACATGTATTGAAATTTAAGTATAGATAGGCGATTTTCTGGCACCAGTTCTGGAAAAGATTATACTTTTTATACTAAAATGCTTTTCAACCACTGTCAAAATTCAGTTTTCCATATATGTATTGATGAATTTCTGAACACTCTGTTTTGTTCCACTGATGTACATCTCTTTATTTTTGTCAAATGCCACATTATTCTGATAAATAGAGCTTACTGATAAGTCTTGAAATCAAATAGTATAATTCAATAAATGTGTTTTTTCAAAGTGTTTTGGATATACTAGGTTGCATTTCCATATGAATTTTAGAATCAGCTTATCAATTTTGAATATAATTGTGTTTACTCAACAGATCAATTTGAAGACAATTTACATATAAATAATAATAGCCTTTGACTCTAGAATACAGTATATCTCTCCATTTTCTTATATCTTCTTTAATTTATCTCAGTAATATTTTGTAGTTTTCATTGTATTGGTCTTTCACAACTTTGACTAGATTTATCCTTATTTCATTTGTTTGATGCTTTGGTCAGTGGCATTGTAGTTTTAAAAATTTCAGTTTCTACTGGTTCTTTGCTATTATGCAGAAACATACTTTTGCCTGTTCAGCTTATATCCTTTAGTCCTGCTAAATTTACATATTAGTTTTATAGCAGTTTAGTTTTGCTTTTAGTGTCATTAAAATATCTACATAATAAATAAGGACCATTTTACTTCTTTCTCCCCTACTTGCATGCCTTTACTTTCTTGCTGATTTTATTGGTAAAACTCAAGTGTCAAAGGGCATCATTGCCTTATTCCTCATATTAAAGAAAATCATTCAATCTTTCTCTATTAAGTATGCTGCTCTTATTTTTTTTAATATATCAAAACTACTTATCAATTAGAGAAAACCAACATCTATCCCTAGATTGCTGAAAGGTTGTATCAGGAATGGATGTTAGACTTTGTCACATTGTTTTCTATATATATACTGACATGGTCAGATGATTTTTTTTATTTTTCATGTGTTATAATAAATTACATTGATTGATCATGATGTATAATTATTTTTAAGTACTGTTTGATTCCATTTGTAAATATTTTAAAATAATTTGTCTCCTTTGCTGTGCAGAAACTTTCTAATTAGTTATTGATATTAATAATGCTAGGTTTTATTAACAGTTATTGATGCTAGGTTTTATTGCCTGAGATTTAGAGGTATTGGTAAGGATGTCTCCACTCATGCCGACCTGTTGGAGAGTTGGTCCTAGGTTTTCTTTTAGTATTTGCAAAGTTTCTGGCCTAATTCCTAGGTGTTTAATCTATTTTGAATTGGACTTTGGGCAGAGGAACAGATGATATAGTTTCATTCTTCTACATATGTATATCCAATTTTACCAAAACTATTTGTTTGAAAAGGCTGTCTTCAATTTTCCAGATGAAAGATCAACAAAGATACCTCAGACCTAAAAAGCACCATAAACCAAATGGACTTACTAGACATACACAGAATATTCTCCCCAACTGTAGCTGAATACACATTCTTTTCAGGAACTCAAGGAACTTTCTCCAAAATAAACATATCTTGGGCCACAAAGCAGGCACTAGCAAATTCAGAAAATGTGATATTCTTTCCTGTTATCTTTTCCGATCATAATGGAATGGTATTAGAAATCAGCAATAATAAGATCCAGAGAAATTTCATAAATATATGGAGACAGAATACCACACTGCTAAATGAAGACTGGGTCATAGAAGAAATAAGGGGAAAAAATCCTAGAAACAAATGAAAATAGAAACAAAACATATCAAATATCTGGGACACTTTGAAGGCAGTATTTAGAGGAAAATTCATAGTACTAAGTGCTCAAATAAGAACAGAAAATCTCCAAATAAGCAACCTAATGACATACCTTAAAGTTCTTGAAAAGCAGGAACAGTTTAATCTCAAAGTCAATAGAAGACAGGAAATCATTAAAATCAGAGCAGAAATCAATGAAGTGGAGAACAACAGCAACAAAAATACCAAAAATCAACACAACCAAAAGCTGGCTTCTTGAAAAAAAATAAAGAGTACAGTAAACCATTAGCCAACTTAACCAAAAGAAAGAGAGAATCAACCCAAATCACTAAATAAGAGATGAAAGAGATATTACTATAGACAAGATGGAAATCCAGAAGATCATCAGAAAATATTCTGAATAACTATACTCCAACAAAATGGAAAACCTAGAAGAAAATGAAAAATTTCTAGACACATACAGCCTTCTTAAATTGAATCAAGAAGATACAGAAAATTTAAACTGACCATTAGCAATCATAGGGGTTTGAAACAGCAATAAAGAGCCCACCAAAGAAAAGCCCAGGTCTTCATGGTTTCACACCTGAATTTTATAAAGCCTTTGTAGATTATCTAATTGCAATACTTCTGAATCTATTCCATGAAATAGAAAGAGACAGGATTCTCCCAAACACATTCTATGAAACCAATATCACATTAATACCAAAACCAAAAGAAGATTGCTCTAAAAAAGAAAACGACAGACCAATATTGTTGATGAACTTAGATGCAAACTTCCCCATTGAATGGGGAAAAACTATGAGAGTTCCCTTTAAAATCAGGAACAAGACAAGGATGTTCACTATCAGCACTCTTTTTCAATATAGTACTTGAGACTTTAGCTATAACAATAAGGTAAAAGAAGATTATCAAAGGAATACAAACAGGAAAAAATAACTAAAATTATTTCTTTCTGCAGATGACATGATCCTATATTTAGAAGACCCAGACAACTTAAGCAAAAGACTTCTAGAGCTGATTAACAAATTCAGGAATGTAGCAGGATATAAAATCAATAAAAAAAGTATATTTTCTGTATATCAACAATAAATCCACTGAAAAAAGAAATCCAGAAAACATTTCCATTCACAATAACCTCAAAAACAATACAATACTTAAGAATAAATCTAACCAAGGAGATAAAAGACCTCTACAATGAAAATTATGAAACACTAAGGAAATAAATTGAAGATAATCTTTGAAGACTGAAAGCTCTCTTATGCTTTGGATCGGCAGAATGAATATCATTAAAATGAGCATTCTTTCAAAAGTGATCTACAGATTCAATGCAATCCCTATTAAAATACCATCGTCATTCTTCACACATATAGAAAAATCAGTCTTTAAATTAATTTGAAACAACAACAACAACAAAAAACCAGAATGGCCAAAATAATTCTCAGCAATAAGAATTATGCAGGAGGGATTACAATACCTGACATCAAACTATACTACAGAGTCATAGTAATAAAAACAACATGGTATTGGCACAAAAGCAGGCTCAAAGACCAATGGAGCAGAATAGAAGACTCAGAAACAAATCCACACACTTACACCTAATTGATTTTTTACAAAGGGCCAAAAACAGACCCTGGAGGAAAGATAGCATCTTCAACATATAATGTTGACAAAACTGTTTATCCATATGCAGAAAAATGGAAATCAATACTATTTTCTCACTCTGCACAAGAGTTAATTCAAGAAAGATCAAAGATCTAGAAATTAGACCAGAGACTTTGCATTTACTTGAAGAGGGCATAGGCATGGATAAAAGTTCCCTCAACAAGACCCCAAAGGCACAAGTAAATAAAAAGAGGAGTATTATGTGGGATTATGTTAAACTGAAGAGCTTCTGTGCAGGAAATGAAGCTATCAAGAACCTCCAGAGAGCCAACAGAATGGGAGAAAATCTTTGCCAGCTATTCCTCTGATAGAGGACTAATATCTAGAATATACAAAGAACTGAAGAAACTCACCACCAAAAAAACAAATACCCCATGAAAAATGGGCAAGTGAACTAAATAGACACTTCATAAAAGAAGGACAAATGACCAACAAATATATAAAAAATGTTCAACATCATTAGCAATCAGATAGATACAAACAATAAGGTGAGCATGAGGAGAAGTAGGAACTCTGATATGTTTTTTGTGGGATTGCAAATTAATGCAACCACTTTGGAAAAACGGCATGGAGGGTACTCAGAAAAATGGAAATGAGCGGTCAGGTGTGGTGGCTCATGCTTGGAATCTGCGTACTTGGGAAGCTGAGACAGGAAGATGGCACATGGTCAGCTTCAGCTACTTAGTGAGGTGTTCCACAACTTATTGAGAACCTGTTTCAAAATAAAGAATAAAAAATAGGGCTGGGGGTGGAGCTCGGAGGTAGAATGCCCCTGAGTTCAATCCCCAGTACCGCAAAATAAATAAATAAATGAATAAATAAATAAATAATAAAAATAGGGCTAGGGGTGTAGCTTTGAGGTAGAATGCCCCTGGGTTCAATCTTCAGTACCACAAAAAAGAAAAATGGGAAAGAACCTACGCTATGACCCACCTATGTCATTCCTGAGTATCTACCCAAAAGACTTGAAACTAGACTACCATAGTAATGCATGCACATATATGTTTATAGTTGCACAATTCATAATTGCCAAACTATGGAACCAGTTGAGATGTCCATCAACAGATGAATTAATTATGGAATATATACACAATGGAATTATATTCCACCATAAAGAAAAACAAAATTGTGTAACTTGCAGTAAAATGGATGGAACTGGAGAATATTATGCTAAGTGAGATTAGTCAGTCACAAAGAATGAAATGTTGGATGTTCACCCTCATATGTGGAAGCTAAGGAGAAACTGGGACACAGCAGGGACTCCAGACAAAGGAGAAGAAACCTTAGTGGAGTGAAGGAAGAAATCTGAGAGAGATGGGAGGGAGAAGGAAGACTTGAAGAGGCATCGACCACAATGGAAATGATGTACATACACAAACTTATCAAAGCCAATCAATGTGTTGAGCATGGGAAGGTGGGTAGAGTAAGGGAGGGGGCTGAGAACTGGAGGAGGGCTCAATGAGTATTGTTTGCATATATGCCTCTATCACCCTGAACTTCAAGATGTACAATTACAACGCACCAATAAAAAGTAAAGGAAAAAGAAAATAGTAAAAAGGCTCTCTTCAATGTATATTTTTGCACCTTTGTAAAAAAATCAGCTGATTGTAAATGTATAAATTTTTCTCTTTATCTTCTATTCTTCTCCACTGGTCTGAGTCTTTTTATGCCAATATCATGCTGTTATTGTTACTCTATCTTAATAGTATAAGTTGAAATCAGGTATTGTGATGTCTCCTTTGTGGTTCTTATTGCTCAGAATTGTTTTGGCTCTTCCGGGTCTTTTTTCCTTCCATATGAATTTTAGGACCATTTTTTTTTTCTAGATCTGCAAAGAATGACATTTGTGCTTTGATAGGAGTTTCATTGAATCTGCAAGTTGTATTTGTAGTATGCTAAGTGAAATTAGCCAATGTCAGAAAGTCAAAGGTCATATGTTTTCTCTCATAAAAAGAATCTAGAGAGAAAATAGTAAAGAAAGAGAACTTCTTAATAATAACAAGTGAGACCAGCAGAAAAGTGGAAGGAGATCTAAGGAGGGAGAATGAGAGAGGATAAAGGAGGCCTCAGAAAGGAAACAGACTAAATATTACATCCATATATAAAGATATCCTTAGCAACCTTATTAGCATGTATAGGAAAGTTTAGTGGCATAGGATTAGGAGTGAACCACACCAAGAGATATTGTGTGCATATATGAATATATCACTTTTAATCTCACTATGATGTATAATCATATTATACCATTAAAATTCTAAAAATATTTTATTTTATTTTTATGAAATACCTGAATTCTCCTTTAAATTTATAAGAAACACTGATCTATAGTTTTATTTACTTGAAATATTTAATCTGAATTTTGTATCAGAGTAATATTAGTTTCATAGAGTGAGTTCTGAATATTCTTTTATTGTAAATTTTTTGAAACGGTTTTAAAGAACTGGCAGAATTCACCAGCCATCTATGCTTAGAGTTTGCTTTGTAGGAAAGCTTTTAATCACAAATTCAATTTCTTCAATAGATATGGAGCAACTATGTTATTTCTTCTGAAATGAGTTTCCTATTACAAGCCTTTCAAATAATATGCCAAATTATTTGTCAGAGTTTTGTGTACAAGATATTTTGTAATAGTATCACACATAAACATATTAGTGATATCATTTCTTTCAGTCATAATATTAATATTTTGTGTTTTATTTTGACCTATCAAGTCTTTCTTTTCTCTTTCAGACTTTCATAATCATTTTTGCTATTTGACTTCTTTTGTTGATTTATGAGTTTTAACTTTGATTAGTTATTTTATTTGGTGTTTTTAGGTAACCTAGTACATCTTCATGTTATCATATTTTACTTTCTGGTGATGTTATATAACTTTACACATAGGATAAGCACCTTACTACAGTGAACTTCAATTTTCCCCTTGGAATTTATGGTTTTCTTGTAATATATTTTGCTTTTATATATGTCATAAATACTACATTATATTGTTTGTATAAAAGATCAATTATCATGCAAATAATTTTTTTATGTATGTGGTACTGAAGATGTAACTCAGAGGCATTCTACCTCTGGGCTACACATCAACCCTGTTTTGTTTTTTGTTTGGAAGTAGGTCTTACTAAGTTGACGAGAGTCTCACTATTTGTCCTGTAATCCTACTATCTCAGCCTCCCAAGTACTGGAATAACAGGCATGTGCCATCACACCCAGCTAGGAAATTTAAAAATAATAATAAACTAAAGTTATGCATTTATGTATTGCTCTTTATTCCTTTGTGTAGGTCCATATTTTCATCTGGAATAATTTTCTTTTGCCCTGGATAATTTATTACAACATTTCTTGAAGTACAGGTCTTCTTTTGGAAATTAATTCCATCACCATTTATATATCGGAAAGGCTTTTTATTTCACCTTTAATTTAAAATACTTTTGCCGCTACTCAATGTTGTGTTTCTTTCAATACTTTAAATATTACTGTATACTACTTCCTTGCTTGCCTTTTTTCTGATGAAAAATCTGAGCTCATCCTTAATTTTTCCTCTGTGTGCAATATGTCCTCTCTTCTGTGCCTGCTATTAAGATATTTTTTGAATCCAGTTTGACCAAGTTGATGATCATGTGCCTTAAAGTAGTCATATTTGTTGAAGTTCTTCTATCTGTAATTTTATAGTTCTCATTAAATTGGCAAGTTTTTCATCCATTATTACTTCAGATATGCTTTTTGTATGTCTATCTGTTTTTCTCCTTGTTTGAAGGACTCCATATCAGGGCATTTAAAAATCAGCCACATCTCTCTGACATTCTTTTTATTTTTATTATTTATTTATTTATTTATTTATTTATTTATTTATTTATTTATTTATTTATTTATTTATTTTGTGGTACTGGGGATTGAACTCAGGGGCATTCTACTGCCGAGCTGTATCCCCAGCCCTATTTTTTATTCTTTATTTTGAAACAGGGTCTCACTAAGTTGCGGAGTGCCTCACTAGGTAGCTGAGGCTGGCTGCGAGACTGGATCCTCCGGTCTCAGCCTCCCAAATGCTGGGATTACAAGTGTGCGCCACCACGCATGACTTCTTTTTATTTTTAGGTACTCTGTTTTGAATTTTCTGTGTTTCATTTCACATAGTTTCTATAACTATATGTTTAGGATCACTTGCTTGTATAATGTCTAACTGCCTGTATCCTAGATACTATAATTTTGATGTCTAAAAGTTTGATTTCTATTTTCTTATCAATGTTTCACATCAATTCTTCTTAACTTTCCAAACATATGGCACTGTTACAATAAATGTCTCAATATCCTTGTCTGCCAATTCAAACATCTGCATCAGTTCTGGGTCGATTTGATTTGTTAATTATTCTCATCATGGGTCTTGTTCTCCTTAATTTATGATTGGATATTAGACATTTGATTTTTACCTAATTTGGATGCTGCTGACTATATATATATGTATATATATATATATAATATATATGTATATGTATATATATGTGTACACACACATATGTATCTTGTTGGGACTCACTTTTTAAGCAGTATGTGATCCTGGTCTAATTATTATCTACTAGTGAGGCAAGAACTTCCTAAATACTTCAACTAAGTCCCTATGAATTAAGAGGTATTTTAGTCTGGCTGAAAAAAATGGGTACTGTAGCCCTAAGTTTTTGTGTTCAACTTTATTAAAAAACAATTTATATGTTATTTCCGTCCCTCACCCCAGGTCTTAATTATTTTCCTCACATGCACATGCCGATTAATACTCAAGGGAATTTTTCTTATGGTGTAGATCTTCAGAAATCCTGACTTTGTTTAGTTTTCTCCTTTCCATAATCTGCCTGCAATCTCTTGCTGTTGCTGCCTTTGTTTTCCTAGATTCTTTTTTTTTTTTTTGCGGTACTGGGGATTTGAACCTAGGGGCATTCTACCTCCAAGCTACACCCCTAATCCTATTTTTTATTCCTTATTTTTAACAGGGTACAGGGTCTCACTAAGTTTCAGAGAGCCTCACTAAGTAGCTGAGGCTGGCCAGGAACCCAGATCTTCAGTCTCAGCCTCCCAAGTACTGGGATTACAAGAGTGTGACACCACACCCAGCCCTAGATTCTTTTTTTGTTTATGCTTTTGTGGTACTGAGGATTGAACCCAGAAGAATTCTACCTCCAAGCTTTATCCCTAGCCCTATTTTATTTTATTATTTTTTATTTTTGAATTGGTCTTGTCAGCTTGCCCAGAGTCTTGCTACTTTTTTTTTTTTTTTTAAGTACTGGGGATTGAACCCAGAGACATGCTACCTCAGGGCTACATCCCCCCCCCCCAGCCTTTTTTATTCTTTATTTTGAATAGGTTCTCACTAAATTGCGGAGGGCCTAAGTAGCTGAGGCTGGCCACGAACAGTCTCCCAAGTTCTGGGATTTCAAGCCTGTACCACTATGCTGGGCTTATTTCTATAGATTCTTAGCTACACTGAACTTGGACTCCACCTGAGTTCTCCCTCTGTGACATGACCTGGAAGCTCTTTCAAAGCAGTATCCTCGGGCCTTCATTTTATGGTTCATTTGTTTTGCTGTCTTTCAGTGATCATTATCTTTAGTGAAAATCATTGGTTCATACATTTTATCTTTTTTTAAGCTCTTTTGGGCAAGAAGATAAATCTAGCTCCCTTTTAATTTTTTAATTAATTTATTTATTTTGCACTACTAGAGATATAACCCAGGGGCATTCTATCTCTGAGCTACAACCCCAGGCCCATTTTATTTTTTATTTTTAAACAGGGCCTCACCAAATTGCTGAGGGCCTTGCCGGTTTGCTGAGGCTGTCCTCAAACCTGTGATCTACCTGTCTTAGCCTCCCAAGTACTAGGATTACAGGCATGCACCACCATGCTCTGTAACTACATGACACTGTGTCTGAAATTAAAGTTCTACCTGGTATATTCTTCAAAACGTCATCTTAATATGCAATTTTCAAAGAATGAAAATGAGATATCTTCTGATTATTCTTTAATATAATAACTGGACCATGATATTTATCCAGTTAATTTACATATGTCTACAACTGGATATTGGCATAGTTAAGTCAGATCTGCTTTCTTATGGTCTCTTCCTATGATTTTATTAAATTTTACTAATTTTAATGCAAATATAAGATAGACAAAGTGACAGGTGTTAATTTTTATTTTACATTTTTTTAAATGGGAAAAATTGAATAGCTTGAGCTGGTGGATAGTTCCTTGATTGCCTATATCTCATTTCAATTCAGCTTATGTGACCAAAATATAGAGCCTGATGAAGATGGAAGAATTATCAAAAGTAATATATTAGTGGAGGCCTATACAATTTTGAGCTTGTATTGTTTTTTCCCTCTAGTTTTCTGTGCAGAATATAAAATATTATGTTTATATTCAGTTTATTTCTAACTGCTAAAATTTTAATTCAAAGTATATTTCCATTGGAGTTTTCTTTTGTTTTTCCTTCCTTGTCAAAACAGAAACCCTAAAATGTATATAAAATTCCAACCCCCCTGACTAGCCAGCAACCATTCAAAAGACCTTTCTTTCTGAATTTTAGTCCTCATCAGTTATCAACAGAGTCTCTCTGAAATGGCTGTCACTCTCTGCCACTTAGAAAGTATATATTTCTTGAAAATATATGTGGGTTTGATTAGACCTGTCCCCAGGATTCTGTGTCCTTGAATGCACCCACGGACTTTGTGACTTTCCCACTTTCCTCCCCACAGACCTGTGCCAGTGTCTCTGTGCCAAGTCCAAGGGTGCAATGGAACATTGGTTAAAGTTAAAATGTTAAATTTGGTCTATCATTGAGAACCAACCTTCCTTCCTTCCTTCCTTCCTTCCTTCCTTCCTTCCTTCTTCCTTTCTTTCTTCATAAACAAAAAGAAAAATAAAATTAATCCTCACAAAATATACTAGTGTACAGAGGTTCTCAAACATAATCAACTTACAAGGTTTTTTTTTTTTTTTTTTTTTGCAATTTCTTAAGCAAAATCAACTATTGTTAAGGAGTCCATTCTCATTGCAAAGTAAAACATTTCACAATGCCCATGTACCAGAAAACCTCTCCCAACTGCACTTGTTACTGATTCCATTTGACAAGTGGCTGCTTCTCGATAATTACTGTACAAACCATTACTTCCAAAATAAATTAAACTCTCATCACTTTATCCTGCGCTTCTACATTCATTAATAAGAATCTTGTAAAATAGGTGGCTGCACCTGCATTAGTAAGCACAGAAACTCGTATTAAAAGACTGTGCTTCTGAATATCTTTTGTCTTTTAGAGATGTGTTTAATTTGTCTACAGTTAAAGCCCTGGCATGTTTATGAGGGAGTTATGAGGGAGTTGTGGAGTAGAGACCAACACTAAATGTGAAGAGGATTTTCTAATTCATTTTTAATTAATAATGGTATTTAGTTAGGATATGTATATTATTCTTATAAGGTCAAATTCAGCAGCTAAAGAATCAGAACACCAATGCAGTACATCCAATTGATTTCCACTAAGCAGTGGTGTCTGCTAGTATCTAAGAGACAGTTTATTCCTGGAATTAAAGGAACTGAAATCTAGCAGAAGTGCAAAGATTCTCTTTTGGTTTTGAAACCTGATCATAAATCATATTTGTGATGATTTGCATCTGTCAAATTCCTTCTCAACAAACTAATTTCCTTTTGTTTCAAAAGATTTTTCTGTTAGTCCCAAACTGAGATCCACAGTGCATAGCAAATATCTAATGGCAATATTATATATATATGTATATATATATATATCAGATAATAACCAACTTTTGTCTCATAGCTTCCTAGTGATGTTAAAATACATATTTTGTACTACTGAAAAATAAAGATTGCCGGTCAACAAGCAAAAATTTCAAGCTCTCTGTTCACCATTCCCAATTATTTATAACAGTTTCTGATTATTTTTGACATTGATTTATTTATTGATTATTGGTATGATTATATGATTGAGACCTTTATTCAAGAAACATTTATTAAGTGCTAGGTGGCTTTGTGCTAGGCACTGTAGTAGTGATGCCATTCTTCTGTTGTGATCTCAAGGTATATATCAAGTTAAAACTTCAATATCTTTAAGATACTACTATTATAGAGATTCATTCTGTTTCTTATTTCTCATTGCAATTAAAATTCTTAATAATGTGAATATAGAATGTAAGGATAGCCTCTGATCTTGACTCACCATACGTTTTATAGTAAATATTAGCTATGGTTACCAAAAGTACTTTTAAGATACTGTCTTTGTTTTTTAGCAGTGTCCCAAATTTTCTCACCTTATTCTGTAAATAACCTTGCCTCTAGAGATTTTAGAATTACTGCCATAAGACCCCAAAGCAAACAATTATTCTCTAAGACAGTTCTGATATAAGATATAATGTCTCAAAAGATTCTCTGACAAATAGCCACACTATCCTGACAGTGTAAAATGAAGCACTTGTATAAAAGCTTGGGTTTTTCTTTCCTTTTTTTTTTTTAAATAAAACTGCCTTTCTACATAAAAATTATTTATTATACGGTAAAATATATTTATTTTTCTGGGTAAAATACCTGAATAATAATTATTTTTAGGCTTCAATACAACCCTGGTTTACTTCATTTCCCCCACTTTAAACATAAAAAAAAGGTTCAGGAATATTTTACCACTTTCCCAAAATTACTCTATAATTTATAAAATTGATATCAGAACTAAAATTTGCAGAATCTCAGAAATATTTTGATATTGGAAAATAATGTTAATATTATTAAATTTTCTCCCATAATTAATATGAATTTCCATCCATGGTCATCCATAATTTTCTTTCTGTATCTATCATCCTAGATCTTCTATATTTATCTTTATTTCTCGTATTATATTTGATATCTAGAATAATACTAATCTAACCTATTTCCTAATAATTTCTGACAGTTTCTTCTTACTGGTAATCAAAATAAAATTATTTATCTACTCAAAATACAAATGATAGGTAATTTCATAAATTCTAATTATATTTATTTGGAAAGGGTCTTTTTTAAAAGTACTTGTATTGGTGCATTATGGTCTCACATCATAATATAAGTCATGTTGACAATGACATACATGCACACAGCACTTGATTCCCCCCCACACACACACACCTTCCCATCTCACCCTTTCCCATAAAGAGTACTAAGATTTACATTGGTGTTTTCACATATGTATACCTAGTCTATGTTAGTATTCCAATAATGAACCTCAGTCTTTTTCCTCCCCTTCCCTTAGACCATTTCCCTGGCTCCAGTGAGGGTTCTCCTTCATTATCTGGACTCCCTCTGGTATACCAGTTACTCCCTAGCTTGTGCATGTTGAAGAAAACATATATCCCTTCAATTTTTGTGACTGACTAATTTCACTTAACATAATGTTCTCCTGGTCCTTCCATTTTCTTGCAAATGACATTATTTTATTCTTCTTTATTGCTGAAAAGAATTCCATTGTGTGCATTTCCCATAGTTTTGTGATCAATTCTTCTGTTGATGGATACCTGGGTTGATTCCATAATTTGACTATTGTGAATTGTGCTGCTATGGACATGGATACGAATATATTACTGTATTTCTCTGGTTTCAACCTCTTTGGAAAGATATTTAAGAGTATAGCTGGGTATATGATGGATCTATTCCCAGTTTTCTAAGGAATCTCCACACTATTCTCCATAGTGGCTGAAATTCTTTGCAGTCCCACCAACAGTGTAGAAGAGTTTCTATTTCCCCACGTCCTCCCAACAATTATTGTTATTTGACTTTTTGACGATTGCCATTCTGATTGAGGTTAGATGGAATCTCAGTGTAGTTTTGATTGCATCTCTCTAACTGCTAATGATGTTAAACATTTTTTCATGTATCTATTGGCCATTTGTATTTCTTCTTTTGTGAAGTGTCTATTTAATTCAGTTGTCCATTTCTTGATTAGGTTATTCATTTTTTTAGTGTGAAGTCTTTTAAGTTCTTTGTATATTCTATATATTAGTCCTCTGTCAGAGGGATAGCTGGTAAAGATCTTCTACCATTCCATAGGCTTTCTCTTTAGACTCTTGAGGTTTCCTTTGATATGGAGAAACTTCTTAGTTTAATGCTATCCCACTTATTAATTTATGTTTTAATTTCCTCAGCTTTGTGGGTCTTTCTGAGGAAGTTTCTACCTGTGCTTACATGTTGGAGTGTTTGAGCCTACGCCATTCTCTAGTAGCTTCACCATCTCTGGCCAAACATTCAGGTCTTTGATCCATCTTGAATTGACTCCAGTGCAGGATGAGAGGTATGAATTTAATTCCATTTTTCTACAAATGGATAACCAGTTTTCCAACACCATTTGTTAAAAAAAGCTGTCTTTTCTCCAGCATATATTTGGCCCCTTTGTTGAAGATCAAGTGACTATAAGTGTGTGGGTTTGTTTCTCTATCTTCTCTCTCTCTTTTTTTTTTTTGCGGTACTGGGGATTGAACTCAGGGACATTCTATTTCCAAGCTATACCTCCAGCCCTATTTTTTATTCTTTATTTTGAAACAAGGTCTCACTAAGTTGAGAAATGCCTCACTAGGTAGCTGAGGCTGGCCACGAACCTGCATCCTCCGGTCTCAGCCTCCCAAATGCTGGGATTACAAGTGTGCGCCACCACTCCTGGCTCCTGTATCTTCTCTTCTGTTCCATTGGTCTGTGTGTCTATTTTTGTGCCAATACCTTGCTGTTTTAATTACTATATCTCTATTGCATAATTTGAAGTCAAGAATTGTGATACCTCCTGTATGGTTCTTATTGCTGAGAATTGCTTTGGCAATTCTGGGTCTTTTGTTTCTCTGTGAAATTTATGACTGATTTTTCTAGCTCTATGAAGAATAACATTGATATTTTGATAGGGATTACATTGATTCTGTAGATCACTTTTGGTAGAATGATCATTTGGATAGTATTTATTCTGCCTATCCAAGAGCAGGGGATATCTTTCCATATTCTAGGATCTTCTTCAATTTCTCTCTTTAGTGTTTTATACTTTTCATTGAGAAAGTCTTTTACCTTGTTGGTTAGGATTATTACTAGGTATTTTATTTGTTTTGAGGTTATTGTGAATAGAATAGGTATTTTATTTGTTTTGAGGTTATTGTGAATAGAATTGTTTTCTGTATTTCTTTCTCCATGGATTCATGGTTGGCATATAGATATTCTACTGATATTTTTAGATTGATTTTTATCTCGCTACTTTGCTGATTTCCTTCTCTTTTAACTATCTATGTATGTTGCTCAGGCTGATCTTATACTCCAGAGCTCAGTCATCCTCCCACCTCAAACTCTGAACTCTGATAGCTAGAACTACAGGCACACATCATCACTACTGGTTGGAAAGGAGCTATTGTTTTTCAGTTAACTGGGAATTGATCACAGGACCTCAGGCATGAGAAGCAAGGGCTCTACTATGGAGCTGTATTCCCCAACCTGAAAGAAGCACTTTTGATGGTTATGTTTTCCTTTTCACAATATGACTCTAAAATCAGAAAGTAAAATAAAACATAAACTTCATGGCCAAAAACAATAAAGGGAGAGTTGTGGTAGTTAATCAAATTTAATAAAGCTGGAACCTTAAATAGAAAAATTTGAGATAAATTCGTTAAAGATAATTCATTAGTTATTCATGTTAGTCAAATAATATTGGAGATGTAAGAACAGAGAAGAATAATTTTTATATTGAAACATTTTGCATGGGGATAATTTGTTTATTAGTCTTGCGAATTCAGAAAAGTTTGGGTTGTTAAAAAATTGGAAAGTAGATTTGCTAGTTCAACATCTTAGAAGAAACTTTGGAACTACTCTAAAATTTAGAAAATGTATTTTCATTTTGAACCAAACATATTTTTGTAAGTTCTTCCCATATGTCCAAGTATTTTATCCTGAAGCAATGCAAAATATTTGATATGTAATTTCTATTATAGTGTATAAGAATCAGCATTATATCTACATGATTTTTTTTTCTGTTCACATTGAAGAACAACTCTGTTTCTTCAAGAGGGTATCAGTGATAATGTTCCAGGAACTATTCCCATATGACAGCTTGTGATGAGTTTCTTTGGCTTGTAAGTTCCTTTTGGAAATGTGGTATTTAGTTCTGCTTGATGGAATAGATACTGAAGAATAGGGATAATCATATTTTACAATTAATACAAAATATTTATTCACATACAATCTAAAGATTTATTGTTGGCTCATATAAAATTTATGCTAAGAGAAATGAACATATTTTTAATAAACCAAATTTTCTTAGCTTTAATATAAGAATGATGAGAAAAATGGTCTATAATCTTTTTCAACTATAAAATTCTTGGAATGGATTTTCTTGAAATAACCTTTGTTGTCTACAATTATCCTAAGTAAGACTTTAATGTATTCAACCCAAATGACAATAAAAAAAGAAACTCAAATACATCATAGACTTAATACATTTTAGACTGTCAGAGTGAAAACAGGCCATTAATAAATATTTGAGGTGTAGCTAATAGAACAATCACTAAAATACCTAATATCCAATCTTCATATTTCCTAGGTGCTCAACATTTTTGTTTGGGTTCATCACAATGACACAGTAAGGAGGATAATATTTTCATCACTTTAAAAATTATGAGACTGAAACTTAGAGGCAATTACTTTTCAAATTCATACAACGTATTAAGTATAAAAACAAGATTAAAATGTAGGTGTTTTCGTTATTGCCACAAAAAAATTAAGGTGTGTTTTTATCTTCCTAGATAGTAGTACTATATATACTTCCATATATAGTAACTCAAAATCAAAATCAAATAACATAACTGAATCTTCTTTGATATGACTTGCTAGTAGGGATTCATTTTAGTTCCTCCATAAACTCATTTCTAGTCTTACTAATTCAGTCTGCTCTCTCTGATTCCTTATGACACATTATTTAAAGCACTTCTATGACTTTCAACTTGCTATGTCTTATACTACAGAAATTTGCACATTTGTCTAAATATACTTACCATAATATAAGCCCATATTGGGTAGAGACCATTATTTTAATAACCATGGTATACATAAAAGGATGCAACTCAGTTCTTGCACAGAGAAGAAGTTTAACAAATATTTCTTGAAATGAACTGAATTCAAAACAAACTGAGCATCACAGTCCACAGCCTTTAAGCTTGAAATCAGAATGACTGGCCTAATTGTTATAGGTGTCCGTAGTAGACCTGTAAAAATTTCTCAACTTTAGGGTGTGCACAAAGCAACAATCTCAAAATAACTTTAGGAAATTATTTGGAAGTTATTGCAGTATATTACATCTAATTTATTACATAAATGTGTTTGCAAAACATAGATAATTTAAATCATTTTTTCTGGTAATCTTTTCAGTTTCTGAGAATACTGATCAACAACAAAGTAGATAAATTTCTAAAAATTTAGAATTGTTTTTTCTAATCTAGTTAATTCAAACTGGAGTATTGGACATCTTAGGATTCATTTAGGGTTAATTTCATAAACACAGCTAAAAGCATTTATTGAATGTCTCATATACACCATGTACCATACCAGACACTGGGGAATTCTTGTAAATAAGAATGAATTCTTCCCTAGATCCAACTGCTCCTAGTTTAGGGGGGAACACAGATGCAAATGCAATGGGAGTAATTGCTTATTAGCACAAATGAATAGCACTTTCACCAGCCTGGTGGTATCAGGAAAATCTTTCAGAAAGAGATGACTTCTAAGTTATCCTAAAAAGAGTTACAGTCAGACCAAAGTCATGCTGGAGTAGAGAGGAGAACTTTTGAGCAGAAGAAATAGGAGAAGCAATGTTTGGTTCATGAATAGAATTAGAGATTCAAATCTGAATCATGAAATGCCTGGTAAGAAGTACTTGGAAAAGAGGCTGGAGAGAAGTAGGGGGTTTGTAAGTTAGGTAGAGGAGCTTTGATGCTGTCACTGAAGCATGTCAAGAGCAAGAGTGCAATATTCAAGTTAGCACTCTATCTGTGTTGCTTACATGCCTGGTAGAGGGAAGATAAGGACCTGAGTCTGCGAAGCCATAAAAATAGTAGAGAAGAAGGCACAAATGGAGATAAATCAAACAGCATGGTGGCTAATTGACACACTGGCACAAGTGTATGTAAAAACATTAAGATTCAAGTGGAAGGAGTGAGTCATGTATGAGAACTTATGAGGGGAATCTCAGCACTTAGGTCACTTAGGTGGTAGATGAAACCAAGGCACTGAGAGCACACCTGTGGAGAATATATACAATAAGATTAGCAGTGGGCCAAGAATGGGATCTTGATGAGTACTATCAATTAAGGAACAGTGTCAAATAGAGAAGTCCTTTAAAGAGAAAGAAATGTCAGAGATGTAAAAGGAGTTTCATGATAATGTGGTGTCATGGAAAACAAAGCAATAAAGTGTTCACAGAATGACTGAAAGGCCACGAGTGTGAGATGCTCATTGTTGGAGAAGTAGAAAAGAAAGAGGAGAAAATGAGGCAGAAATTGCAATTTGTGTTTGTTCTGTGCCAGACAATTCTGTTAAGTGCTGTATATGCATTGTCCCAACACCTCTTTGAAACAATCTTATAAAACAAGTACTTTTACGGTAAAATTCTATGATACCACAATTCCTATATAATGTGAATGGCAGTTGGCTCTCAGACCCAGGAATTCTAGCCAATTAGGTGCTCTGGCTTATGCCTCACTTTATAAGCTTCATAATACTACAGACCTATGGTCTTATGGTTAATTGCTTTCGGATCTTACAGAGCTACTACAGGGTTTGTTGTATTATTCCCATCTTATAAATGAGAAGACTATGGAGAGATTAGATGATTTCCTTTGTCAAAGTCAAAAGATCACAAAGGGAGCAATATTTTGACCAGACCCCACCCACCTCCAGTTCCCAGTTAACTCTAAATCTGCTTACTTAGAGATACAGCACTTGTTACTGCAAAGCAGCTTCAAAGGTCCTTCTTCACAGAAATTTTGAAGTGGGTACTGGTCACAAAGACTGTGTTAATTATCTTATACCAGTATCATGAAATTAGAAACATTTCATATTCCACAAATATCACATTAATTATCCTCTATATATTATATTAATCTGTTCTCCTTCTAGTGCTGTGTATTACCTAAATACAAAAATGGGTAATTTTCTCATTTTTATTCCTTTTAGATTTTGTATTTAGAAATAAGAGAACTTCACAACATCCGCATTAGCAGTCCCAAGAAACTCTGCACCAGCTCATCTTTCCTCCAGGCAGAAAAAGGTGACCTATTTGTTAAGCCTATTGTTCATTTTCATACCTGTAACACTAATTAACATTTAAAAAGCCCCACCTCCCTCCTTGTAACCCTGAAAAGAACTGAATATTGAAATAACATAGGCCAACTACAGTCAATGAGCAGCTTTGGGACAGAAATTATGCCATTGATGCACAAGATATTTCAACAGGAATATATGCTGAAGTTTCTGTAACTAATCTACAATTACAAATTAAGGGTTTGATAGTGCTATGATACTGAATTTTTGTAAGATATTTTATAAGTAATCATGGTAAAAGGACATACTCATACAACAATCACCCTTTATGATATCAGATGTCATGTCTTGTATGTGCCAAAAGACACACTTGATTGAAGAAATCCTATATGGAAATTTGTAGGGAAGAAAACTCTTGGTTATTTTCCATTTATTCTCACTGAGAATGGACAAGATACATAAACTGACAAGAGGTTTTTGTGTAATGGAGTCCTTTGGAAATCTAACTTATTATCATCAATGGAAGAAATATAAGCAAGACATTTTATTTTACAAAATTCATATTTTTATAATTTCAGTCTAGAGAAATTATGCATACAATATTCTT